>CAEGAE010035732.1:0-15423 GCA_903067095.1 Girardinus metallicus | reverse complement strand
TTGACAGGAAATTAGGGATTGAGAGAGGGAGAAGACATGCGGCAAATGTCGCCAGGCCGGGAATTGAACCTGCGACTACCAGCATGAGGACTAAAGCCTCCATCTGTGGGTTGTGCTTTGCACCTGCGCCACCACAGCACCCCCAATATTGATCAGATTGATGAGATTATTTCACTGATAACCTGTTAAAATGTCTTGTTATGAGTGAAATGATCTGTTTTTTATCAATATAAAACAAGCTCCTGTATCTTGCTTATCTACTTGTACGTCAGTTTTGTCTAATTTCAAGTGTGCTGAGATATTTGCACTAAAAGCAAACAGACTAAAATACTTGGTGAGATTTCCTGTTTTTGCAGTGAAGAACCACAAGCCGCTAACTAAAGGAGCGAGCTTTAGTGTAACCTCCGCCATGAAAACCTAAGAGGAAATCCTCTGCTTGTCTTGTGACTCCAGCTGCCTGCCGCCTGGCCCCAACATGGCTGCCTGGAGTTCTGCGACGTGGTGCTGGCCTACAGAGAAGGTCTTCCTAACGCCCTGGACGGAGTCAGCCTGGCGGTGCGACCCGGGGAGAAGATCGGCATTGTGGGACGCACGGGTTCTGGAAAGTCCACCATGTTTCTGGCCCTGTTTCGCATGGTGGAGCTCAACCGGGGGAAGATTCTCCTGGATCAGCTGGACGTCAGAACCGTGGGCGTCGCCCAGCTGAGGTAGGACTGGAGCCGCCGTGGAGGCGTCTAAAATCTGACGAAACCAGTCTGTCGGTCTGAACTTCAGGTCTGTGAAACGTTTTGAAGTGACTGTCGAATGTTTATGTATCCGCGACCGTATTAACGAGACGAGGCCTTGCATTTTATCAGCAAGGCAATAATTCAACGTGCCTTACATGATTAAAACATAAAATAACAACAAAAAAACAGTGGTGTAATAGGAAAGTGATGGAAAGTTAGGATTTTATTTTATTCATTTATAAAATGAATGAATTATTTTTGCTTTTTTATTTTTTTAAAATGAATTATTTTTTTTAACTTTTTTTTATAATTATACTTTAAAAAAATACTTATTTTCAAAAGAAAATCAAAGCAAATGGGATTTTAGCCTATTTGTGTTATTTTACTTTATTTTATTAATTTATATTATTTTTTGTTCATTTAAAACAAATAAATTTTGAGCCTTTTTACTTTTTTATTTTAATTATTTATTTTTATATATATTTTGTATATTTGTATTTTTATTCATAGTGTTCATAACCTTTTTGATTTATTTCATTTTTTTAAAACAGCGGGGGATTTTTAAGCTTTTTTTGTTTGTTTTTTGTTTTTAAATAATTTTTATATATATTTTGTTTTTAGTTATATCTTTTATTCTTTAAACCAAATGGGTTTTTAGCCCTTTATTAAAATTATAATTTTCTTTATTTATTTATTTTTTTCTTATTGTTTTGTTTTTTTCAAGACAAATTAGTTTTTTAGCTCTGGTTTAAAGGAACTCAGTGTTTCAACATTTTTGCAGTTTTCTGTCAGTTTGTTCCAGATTAGATGAAAACTGGTCAGCAGGTCCAATCAGATGAATGTTTTTCCCTCAGTGTCTGTATAGACCTGTGTGTGAT
Source organism: Girardinus metallicus (assembly GCA_903067095.1). NCBI lineage: Eukaryota > Metazoa > Chordata > Actinopteri > Cyprinodontiformes > Poeciliidae > Girardinus > Girardinus metallicus. Next base: position 13,817 of record CAEGAE010035732.1, on the reverse strand, counting down.
AGAGGCTGATCATTCTGTGTGGTTTCGTTCTGGTTTTGCAGATCTAGGTTGGCCATCATTCCCCAGGATCCCTTCCTGTTCAGCGGGACCGTTCGGGACAACCTGGACCCGTGTGAGAGACACGAGGACCAGCAGCTGCTGGACGTTTTGGATCAGTGCCACCTGAGCGCCGCCGTCAGCAGGATGGGTGAGCGTTACTGGCAGGAAGTTCACTCTGTCCCACGATGGGCTGGTTGAGACGTAAACACCGGTTCGGGTCTGTGGGTGTCAGGTGGCCTGGACGCCGAGGTCGGAGAGCGGGGAAAGTTCTTCTCTGCAGGACAGAGACAGCTGCTGTGTCTAGCCAGAGCTCTGCTAACTCAGGCCAAGGTGAGTCTCACATTTATCATGCAACTGCAACCCAACACCCAGTTGCATTTCTAGCACAAAGAGAATACAGACAAAAAGTAAAAGCAAAAAAATAAAATAATCATTTGTTCAAAAAGGAGCAGCTAGAAAATACAAGATCTTAAGATTTCATGCCGCTCTCAAAATCATCGACCTACAAACGTTTCAATCTCCCCACACCAGATAAACCCTTAAATTATTCCCACGTTGAACGACACTTTGACCTCATATTCTCATCCTTAAATGTACAATAATTTATGCATTTTTAAAATGAACAGCAGCATTTCCGGACTTTCAGACATGCAATCTGTACAACATATTTCCAAAATTCACAAAATATTACCAAGTATTTTTGTTCTAGTTTTTATTCCAAATATCTTAAGACAAAACTAACTTACAAGTAACTTTTCTGCAAGAAATATGAGCTCGTTTTAGGTCAGTCATTCCTTAATTTTGATGAAAAAGTTCTAGTCCCATTGACAGATTATTTTACTTGTAACAAAACGTTTTTCCAATGTTATAAGTGAAATAATCTGCCAGTAGAACCAGCACTTTTATAAAATCCGTACTAAGGAATTATTGACTTAAAACAAGCTGCTATTTCTTGCAGAGAAGTTACTTGTAAGCTAATTTTGTTTTAAGATATTTGCACTAGAAACTAGAACAAAAATACGTTGTAAGACTTAATAGGGTTTTTTGTTTTGTTTTTTGGCACTGAAATAAGCTCCATTTTCAACAGTTTTTTTAAGCTGGTTTATATTTGTACTTTGTTTGAAATAATGATTTAATCCATTCCATAAATCTGCCCCCCCCCCCCCCACACACACACACACACACACACACTGATACACAAAACAGTTTTTGGTTGTTTTAATGTATTGTTTTTTAAATTTCCTTCTCCTCTTAACCTAAAACATTTTTTTGTGATTTCTTACTTTAAACATGAATTGTACAGTTTTGAATTTTACAAGGTCCCAGAATTTAATCACATTTGATTTAAATAATAATGGATTCATATATTCCTAATTTCCTGCTTCATGTTGTATTGATAGATTTTTTTTTTTTTTTTACGGCTGTAAATTTGTTTTGAGTTTTTCCTTACTTCTGTTTTCACACAATCATTACCAAGTTCCTAGTGGTTCCTGCTCCTCTGGAAACCCTTGTGATGAATAATCTGACCTTCAGATGTGAATATTTGAGGGTAAAATGCTGATTCTTCTCTTCATGAAGGTTCTTTGTATCGATGAAGCCACAGCCAGCGTGGACCAGAAGACAGACAAACTGCTGCAGAAAACGATTAGAGAGAAGTTTCAGGACAAAACGGTGCTCACTATAGCCCACAGGTTAGACGCTTTGTCATTTCATTGTCTGTCCCCCAATTTGGTACCAGATTAAGACAGTTTAATCCCTGCAGAGTGTGGTGTTAGGACTAAATTATAGTTTAGTTTCTGCTTCTCAGCAGAACCACTTCTCACTATTGGATCTGTGCACCAGAGGTCGCTATAACTACATCCTTAACTAAATTAACGTTTTTATTATTTCTCTATACAGACTGTTTTCTGTTTATTCAGTGTTTTACCAAAACCAAGCAGGACTCTCATTCAGTTTCAATCAGTTTAATTTCACTTCAAATCGTCTTCTCTAAATGTAAGAGTAATCTGATCAGGAAGCTTTCACACGCAGGAAAAACTGAGCGTTAAAAGTTCAAACGTACTGTGAAATTTTACTAAACGTTAAAATTTATAATTAAATCTGGAACTAAATTTTGATAGAAACAAGTGTTTGTTTTAAGACACCTGGTGAAATTCAGTTCAGTTTATTTATGTCGAGCCGCGTACATCAAACATCAAATTTAGACACATAAATGCCAAGGTTAAATAAAACCAACCAAATGGCAAAAACTGAAATTGAGAAAATATTTTTGTTAGTTGAAATAACAACAGTAATTAATGGGGAAAAACCAAAACTAACTGGGTCTATATTGGGTGTTTATAAAACTAAAACTGAAATTATATATATATAATATCCTTCATTTTTTTGTGTTTATGAATCTATTTGTTACCAGAGTCGGTTGGTTGTTCAACAATAATTAATGTTTTTGAAAATGGCATCTTCTGATGAGTATTGATTTCCTTATGTATTCGTAATCGGTATAAAAGTCAACAAAACTATGAAAAAACTAAAACCACTACTGTAACTCATAAAAACTAACTGAATTAGACAAACAAAAAGCCAAAATAAAAGTAAACTATAACAAAAAAAGCCAAAACTTTTATAACCCTGATAAATCCAATCAATCAAACATATTCTGATTTATTTTAGTTATTTATTAGACAATGTATCAAATTGAGTTCATTATTCAAATTGTAGAAAAAAAATACTGTAGGGGTGTCCAAAGTGTGGCCCGAGGGCCATTTGTGACCCTTGAAATTATTTTGTTTGGCCCCTGATCACGAGTCAAGAGTAGTAAAAACAACAATTTGCAAAAAAAATAAAAAATGTCTGTTTTTCTTTTAATAAAGCTTATTAAATTCTTATCCTTTAACAAGGATAAGACTTGTTTCTGTCAAAATTTAGTCTCAGATTTAATCTTTTTTCTTTTACGTCATTAAAGTTTCACCTTTAATGGGGAAAAACCACAATTAACTAGAACTATATTGGGTGTTTAAATAGATACTAAGATTTCACAAAAATTGTTTATTGCTGAGCAACAGACAAAAAAAACCCAATAAAATAAATTTTGCATCTTTAATTGAATAAATTTGTGGCCCACCTGTAGCTTAACTTTGCTGCTTTTGGCCCCTGGGCCTTAAAGCCTGACACCACAGACTAAAGGAAGCCCAGCAGGTTGCACTGAGTCGCAGCATTGCGCGCGTAGCGACAGTGAACAATCGTTAACATTGTGTCGTCCTGATCTGTTTGTTTCGTCAGGATCAACACCATCATGGACTGTGACCGTGTGCTGGTGATGCATGCTGGGAAGGTGGTAGAGTTTGGCACGCCCACTGCTCTCTATCAGAACGATACTTCCATCTTCCACAGACTGGTCGGTGGGCGAGGAGATTAGTCCATCAAGAAACAAACGATGAATGAATCCAGCTCTTCTACTTTATCCTAGACGTTTTACTGAGAACTCTGATGTTTTTTTTACTCCATCTTCCTGTTTACATGTTACTTTTATATTAGAAACTTGAATACAGAAGGAGAAAAGCACCTTTAATGCCTCTGTGGACATGGATGAGATACTCAGGAGTACATCATCGCACTTTGTAAGATCTAAAGGATTGTTGCATAACTCTTTTTATCTCTACTTTATATTATTATTAAGGTGAGGAAAACATCCCGGTTTGTGTTGAAACCGACGTTGTAATAAATATACTAAAATATTATCTCATAAGATTTCCATCTGCCTTCTTCAGTCAGATTCAGTTGCTCTGACATTGTTAAAAAGGGACCTATTATGCACAATTTAGCATGTTTTTATACTTCCATTTGGATTTCTACTGCTTCTAAAAAAACAACTCTAACGCTTAAAAATCACCCAGCCTTTTGTTGGCAATAAGTTAATGATTTTTTTTTTGCCTGCTTCAAAAACCTCAAAAATGTAATGTCACAAATCAGCAGGCACTGCCCGTTACCTAGCAACCCCAGCCAAGCCCAGGCCATTACCTAGTAAACCCACCCATTACCTAGCAACCCCAGCAGAGTTCCGCCCATTACCTAGCAACTCCAGCCAAGCCCAGGCCTTCACCTAGTAACCCCACCATTACCTAGCAACCCCAGCAGAGTTCCGCCCGTTACCTAGCAACCCAAGCTGAGCTCCGGGACATTTGGTCATTTGGTTTTAGCGCAGTATTCAGTTTAGTTCAGTTAAGAAGTACTTTATTCATCTCAAAAGAAAATTAAATGTTGTTGTAACTTGTATTAATTAAACATTTTTCAGAGTTATTGTAGGTGCTGTGGACAGAAAAGATTACCTGTAGCTGTCTGTATTACAACTAACTTGACAAAGCCTCTGACTAAAGACACTGTGTTTTTCTAAGTCTCAGGAAGAGGATGCTCAGGATTGTCTATAGTTTTCTTGATTTTTATGTAAAATTATCTCTACACCTTCATCTCCAGTCGTTCTGAAGTTGTTCCCAGAACAGAACCGAGCTTCTTCAAGAGGCTCTTGAGCCTTTTTAGGTTGTTGACTCTGATGCTTCTGCCCCAACAGATGACAGCAGAAGAGATGGCGCTCCCAACAACAGACCTATATAAGATATCCGTGGTACAATGGCTGCTGGAAAAGACAAGTGTTTTGTTGTTGACTTACCATCCAGAAACCACTTGCTGCATTCTTGTAGGTTGTGCAGGAGTCTTTACTTCTGCTTTTCAAAGATGTGTTGTTGAATAACTGGGCATCTGTTTGCAACCATTTTCATGTGCGAGTGTAAACGTTGAGTCGGGGGACGTGGTCAACAGCTGTTTGTTTGGATTTAAAATGACATGAGGACTTTTCATTCTGAAAGGCAGAACTGACCAGACTAGAATCTCATTATCTAGAATGATTTTGTGCAAAAAACATAACGATCCAAACCTATCGTAACTTGTTCACCGAACAATATTAGGCCCCGTTGAAGTAAACATTTTTACCTTTTGATTGCAACTCAAACTAAACATTGAACCAATGACTTTCAGATTTGTTTCCATTATTTATTATGACAAGGAACAGCTTCACAAGTGCTTTTTATTTGCATGATTACTAAGAACAACGGGCCCTTCTGGGTGTAAACACAGCCGTCCACCCGGTTTGTTCTAGTCGGGTGTGTCTGATAATCATTATTTCCTATTATATCATCCGAGGTTTATATCAGCGATACCTGTAGGTTTGGGTCAGGACTCTTGTTTTTGTTCCCAGATTTGCTCAGACAGCAGTCTTTGTGCCCAGCCTGAGACTGTAAGGAGCGTGAGTCATCCGGTGAACGCCCGCCACCGCTCCCTTGGCGCAGGTCAACATTCTTCTCACACCACTCACGTTGTCAGGAAGATTGTTTAGGTTTTGTTTTCCCTACTGTCCTCCATTATCATACCCAAAAAAGTGTCCACCTGTAGCAAAAATGATAATAAAAAGATGAGATGCTGCTTGGTGTAAAGTGGGTCAAACTGATATTTTATTCCCGCGCCGCAGCGTCCGCTTTGTGTTTGCATGCATGCGAGACACAGGTGTGTTGCAGTTAAGGTGTGTTTGCAGGAGGGAGGATGAAGTGACGGTTCTCCACATGGTGACAAGACGTTCGAGGCCCAACCTGTTTGTCTGCTTCAGGAGGAGTATCCACCTGCCTGACAGGTGCTCCTCTCAGTGACAGCCAGGTGAGCTGTCAGCACGGACTCAACTTCAACCTGGAACGGCCGGATGGATCCCCAGGTCAGCTTGGCTTTTAATTTTACTAAGTTTATATTTATATTGTTCAGGGAATGTACTGCATGGGCTTTGTTGATGTTTTGTTGAATTTGGAGTTAAGAAAGCTGCTTTCCAGGTATCGAGTTTATGGCATGCAGGCGGTTTCTGTCAAACCAGCATGAGATTTGGGCTCTGTTTCAGGCATGCTGCACTTCATCCAGCAGGTTTCAGCAGTTAGCCACAGATAAACATCTTCATAACATTACGCAATGTTTAGAAGAGCTTAGAGTAGCTGAAAATCCATCTCCATAAGAGTATCACCACCAAGTCTTACCAAATAGTTTTGGTCCAGTTTCTAGTGAAAATATCTTAGTACACTTGAAATAAAACAAAACTGATTTATACGTAACTTTTCTGCAAGAAATAGCATCTTATTTTAAGTAAGTAATTCCGTAATTTTGATGAAATAGTCATATTTCCACTGGCAGATTATTTCATTTATCAAAGGGGAAATGTCTTGTTAAAAGTGAAATAATCTGTCAATGGAACCAGTACTTTTTTAAAATCAAAATTAAGGAATAATTTACACAAGCTGCTATTTCTTGCTCTAATGTTGTAAGTCAGTTTTGTGTTATTTCAAGTGTGCTAATATTTTTACACTAGGAACTAGACTACATAAACTTGGCAAGATTTTGGGTTTTTGCAGTGTAAAAAATTCTTCCAGTATTTTGTAAAAAAAAAAAACACTAATTGAGTATTGCATAATTGATTATAAAATCTGGCCTAATATTTTAAATTATTGCCATTAGGTAGACAACAATGTAACTTTATGTGCAAATTCTGGTATTTTAAATAGTAGATTGGACTTTTAAAAGATATGATAATTACAAAATAACAAGAAAAATGTTTCCATATCTGCTCTTTCCTATATAAAACAGTAGTTAATGTGCAGAATAAGGAGCTTCCAGTGACAATGTGAATAGTTTGCTGTATCTTCATGACTTCTAAATGTCTCAGCAAATAGAAAATAAGATAAAAACAAAGCTGTTGTGGTTGAGGTTTCACTTCAATATAGACTGTAGATTTGTGTCTGCATCTGGCGTATTTTTGGTAAAACCTGTTTTCTCTCTATTTATTGACTCGCAGTGGGTTGAATATTCAGAGAGTTTTCTCTGGCAAAAGTAGTGATACTTAATAATAATATTGTTCAAGTAAAAGTAGAAAGTATGTTCCAGTAATTCATGTTTTCTATTTTCCGTTGCTAACTTTTGGTTTTGAAGATATAATTAATTTACACACACCTACAGACTCTTCTCCACCTCTTTACTTTCTCTTTCTAGAAATTAGAAGTGGTAATTCTGGTTAAACTCATTAAAAACCAGATAATCTGTGTGTCCTTGCATCTGTGTTTCAGTGATGGTTACGTTTTATTTCTTTGGGTGATTTTAGCATTTAATATGTGATGTTTAAAGCTGCAAACTGATTATTTAATTCTAAATAATCAGTTGGTGGTTACTGAAGGAAACCAGTATTGATGGTGTTCGGAAAAACCATCAAACTTATTCTGAGACTGATATGGAGAATGTTAATCAGTTAGATAACCAGACAATTTACACAACAATTGCTTTGTTGAATGTTAATTCATTAGCTCAGTATCAACGGCCAATGAACAGATGTGCAGATGTGACTTTGAAAGTTCATTATGAATCTGCACTGATGCTCAGAGACCCGAGGACGTCATTTTGGTTTTAATTTAAGGGGTTATGGCCTGCCAACATTTTTATTTGAGCATTTTTAACCCAGGGAGTTACATAATGTGCAAAAGTCTCAAGCCATTACCAGCAGCTGGCAGTTGTAAAATTAAACAGTTAAAATGCACAACCAAAATTATAATGACTGTTAAAAACAAGGCAAAACTACAAATGAAACCCTGTACGTAGCTGCATTTGTGTAAATTCTAGGTTAAAATATAACAGTTGTGAAGGAAAACACAGAGCTGGTTCTAATTCATACCACGGCGACGAAAAAAGGGGTTACCGGTTGCCATGGTAACCACCAACTGTCAAGAGCAACGCAACGTAACTTATGCAACAATAAAAGTCAGGAGAAAATTACTTTTTGACCAGGCTAAATTAATTTGAAGAATAAGTAAACCAATTTTGACAAACTTCTCACCTATAATAATGTTAAAATAAAACCTTTTCATACACAAATGGCTTTTCTCTCCGTCCTGTAATTCCTCTCATAGCTTAACGGCATGGGAGTTTATGTTAGATGAGCCGTTGTTGTAAATTGTGCTATTTAAAAACGAGTGAACACCTTTCTGTCAGTGGAACGTGTCCTTCAGCAGACGCACAAGCAGTTTCCCCCCCAAGATTCAGTCATTCCAAACAAAACTCTGTTGTAGGTAAAACAATTTTTTTTTTTTTTACAGCAAGGTGATTTCCTGAGTACATTTTCTGCTGTGTATGGATAAAAACATGTAAAAAAAACCAACAAAAACAAAGGACAAAAAGATAGTTTAAGTCTGAAAATCCCATTTAGAGAAAAAATTTCAAAAGTGGTTATTAAAAAGTGGGAGTATCCAGCAAAATCTGATGTAAAACCGTTTTAACTGAGGGATTTTGAGGAAATGGCAGTTAATTAAAAATTTGATTAATATTTAGTAGTAAGAGATCTTATGAATCCATTGTTCAGTCTTATGTAGTTTATGCTGAATGGTAACTGCACATAAAGGTGTCCAAAATCACTATGTCTTACAACATAATAACAACAAGATAATAAATAAGCGGTGTAGGAACTTTGGAACGTCGTAAAGATGTCATGAATAGTTATGTAGACCCAAATGCAGAAAAATGCAGGCAGAAAAAGTGAAAATGTCTTTATATAAATCAACAAAAATCTTATACAGCTAGGAAACTAGCAACAACAACACAAAAGTACCAGAGACACAAAGACGAAAACAGTAGAAACCAAAGTACAAGTGACGCAGAGGAAACAGGGAGGATCTGACAACGAACTAACAGATAACTGAGGTTTATAGTCTAGGAGGGTGATCACTGGACCAAAAAAGAAAGTGAGTCAAATCAACTGACAAACATTTAGAAGTGAGCTACTGAGCAATAATAGTTTAAAACAAGTACATGCAAAAAAAATAAAAAATTAGCGCTATCAGGGAACTTAAACAAAAGGAAAATTAACAAACTAAGCCTATAAACCACACAAGGTAAACACTGATAGAAAGAACATCACTAAATAAAATGAATCCATAGTGACACAAAACTCGAAACTGGTTCTGACAAAGGGAGCTCTGACAACCAATCCTTAAAGTTTCTAAAAAAAATCACATGAATGTTTGTCACATGTTCAGGCTCTGCTAAAAAATCAACATGAGCATTAAAAAATTTGCACTTATGTCAATTAAATGCAAATTCAGTTTTTGACTTATTTAGCCATTTTGTTTGCATTTGTTTTCAATGCTTTCTTGCAAGACATAAAGAAAGGAAAGATGTTTCAGCTTTACTTTATTTGTTAAACAATAAGTAAGATTTTCATCTAAATGTTTTGATAAGAAACTCGTCCAGCTCTTTTTGTGTGATTATAAAATAGCATAATGTGCCAGGCGGTCTGCTGTATTAGAAAGCAGTCTGTATGGTTTCTCTGACTGTTTGCTTACGATAAAGAAACGCCTAAAAAGCAGTTGTACTCAACAGTAACCGGTTTCTGGTTTCCTTTAATGACCCAGCGGCTAAAAGGCATAACTTACATACTTACAAAGTTTCCTGGTTGTTACTTATCTAAGTGCACATAGTAAAAAAGAAAAAAAATACATGTTATTTCTTAAGTCTTTCAGATTTTCTAATATGTTTTAGGCAGACATATGTATTTTTCTACTTCTTTAAAGTGAAAACCTCAGTAAAGCTTTTTCTTTTTTTTTTGCTGAACTCAGTAAGTAAAAGAGCATCACCTGCTGCCAAGATTTAAGCTTTTATAGAGGCAACATGCATTATGTTTTGAGGACGCTAACTTTTTGTCATTTATGGTGAGTTTGATCATATTTCCATGACGTCCACTGACTACTTTTATTCTTTTTTTTCAGGTTTAGATCTACCATCAAAAATATGGTAAGAAAATACAATTATGCAACAGTACTTGAGTTTTTGTTTACTTTTTCACTTGTGGATAATCATGGACACTAATTAAATAATATTTTGTGTACAGGCAACACATCGAAGGGGGCGGAGCCTCTCTGAGGCCTTGACCCTGGAGGAATCGGCGAACGGGGCGCTGGTCATTTCCAGCGCTACCGATTCCTCCCACAACCTGAAGGAAGGTATGAGCTCCTTCTTGTCCTCATTTCAAAAGTCAGATTGCTGTCGTAAGATGGATAATTAAAAGCATGCTGAGTGTAATAGTTGAGGTAATTATTGTCCCCTGTACTAAAACCCAACTTTTCTTTTTTGGCTATTTCTGGAGTTATCCGATCAGTGTTGCTTTAATTATGTGTGTGATTGTGACATTTTCCCTCACATTTAAAAAATATTAATTTGGACCCAGCGCTGTTTCTGAAGAATCCATTCCACTTGATTGATAGGAGAATGCTCATACTGTTAAAACTCCACTGTGGGTTTTCTTGGTCACCTACAACAACTGCACCTTAAATGCAAAAATCACCTGAATAATTCTTTTCAGGTGCTTAGAAACAATAAGAAGGTATTTTATTTACTTTTCCCCAACAAAATATTTGTATTCCCCTCCAAACAATAAAATGCTATTAAACCAGGGCACTTTAAATACAACAGTGCCACTTAGTGGACAGAAAAGTATATAAAAACAAACAAGTATAACGTCCATTTCCACGTAACCCATACCTGCTGAAGATAGTAAAAACATAAATCAGTTGTCTTCTGGTCTTATATGCAGCTCTGGTTTCTACATGTGCAAAAAGGCATCTGTGAAACAAAAACTAACGGCAAACTAATAAAACGCAATTACAATAACTCGCCACAAGAGGGCTTGAAATGGCAACCAATGGACACAAAAGGGTACATTAAAAGTTGTATTTACGGTCAAAATAGCAGCGAAGTGTCACAGTAACAATTGAGAATATATCCTGAACAATATCCCGTCATGTATAAAACAAAAGATGAAATATGTTTTGAAATATAACTTACCCTCACAATGCTTAATAGTGACATGTGAGGGAGAGGAAGTTACGTAGGCACAAGATGTCAAGCGCACACAATATCGGACCTTGAAAGTAAAAGGTCAAAAGAAAGAAATTCACACATTTGAAATGATTAATTCAATAAATAGAAGCGTAAACTGGTTTATTTAACAGTTACTTCTGCCAAGAAGTAATTGTGGCTTGTGTATTGAGGTAGTCCAATCTCCTGGTTTATCTGTGCCAGTGGTTTAATTGAAGTAGCTTGAAAGCTAATGCTAATGCACCAAATATAACCATGTTTCAGTGACACATCATGTGTTACAACATAATATATTGCCCTCAACAGGGTTAAATTTGTTATTCCACACCTAACTGTACTAGTGGATTCATTGGTATTGTTGACTATTGCTAACTTGTTTGCTGATTTTGCCTAACTGGCCAGAGCAGAGCTTTGGTGAAAAAGCTCAAAGGACATCAGTAGAGTTTAAACTATTTATTTGCTTCACTGCATCACAGGTGGAAAACAATGGCCCTAGCCAATGTGTCCACCCCTCCACATTGAACAAATGAGTCAATATTTACACAAATATCTATTTTCTTTCTTAGGGGATGAAATTTTGGGAGCAACGATAAATTTTAATCAGCTGTCAAAAGAGGAGGTGATAAATGTGCTGAAACTGATGGAGCCATTTGATGACAAGGTCAAAGTTCTAACCAGAAGCTGCCTGAGCAAGAGTGTGGACAATTTGGACCAGTGTGCCAGAAATCCAGAGGCAGTGAGTTGAATTTGATAGCTTAAAATTGATGCCTTCGACATTACATTCTAACCAACTGGTTTTGCCTTCAATTTCTAGATGCTCATGGATTCCTATACTAAACTCTACAATGCCAAAATAAAGAGGTTTGTGAAAGATGACTCATCTGCTGCTGGCAAAGCCGCCATATCTGAGGTCAACCTAAAGCGTGACATGGGGCTGCCTCGCCTTGGAGTTGACTTTGGACTTCTAAAATCCACATCGTTGAGTGGAGATGCTGATGCAGAGTTTGAGGTCAGAGATGTGACGGATGGCACCAATCTGAACCTTCCACCACTTGGTGGCAGTTTGAATGGACCTACTGCTGGTAACACCCTAGTGCCAAGACCAAGACTTGATGGTAGAAATCCACAGTTTCATCCTGGAGACTACCATCTCTCTCAGACATTACCAGATGATTTAAATGGCATGACTGCAGCTGGTGGTCTGAAAATGCCAAATCTTAAAAAAGTTCTGGATACAGGATTGACCTCAAAAGGTTCAGATGTGTTCCTTCCAGATCATGATATAGAGGTTATGGGACCAGATGGAATATCAACAGTTTCTAAAGGTAAACTCAGTCTGAAGCATGCCAAAAGACTGAAAACCCCAGATCTAAATTTAGATGATCCATCTGGTCTCATGGAATCACCAAAACTTAGGTTGTCTGGGACAGTACCTCAAATGGATCTAGGAAATGTCAATGTGGATACTCCATGTGGGTCAGTCCAATTGCCTAATATGGAGTGCCCTGGTGAAAGTCTGGGTGCTGATAAAACAATTGATTTTAGTGTTAAAACCCCTAAGATAAAAAGTGGCATGTCTGCATCTGATGCTAATTTTTCCAAAGTCAACTTGAAGGGAATAAATTTGGCTACTGATACTCCTTCTGCTAGTGTCAAACGTCCAACTGGAAAGTACAAGGCTCCTAAATTTATGATGCCCAAATTTGATTTGCCACATATTGAAGTCCCAGATTTAGATGTGGGTATTTCAGGTCCATCTGGGAAATTTAAAAAGCCCAACCTAAACATGCCTGACTTGAGCCTTTTAGATCCAAAGATGGGTGGTCCGAACGTGGACCTGGAATCACCTGATCTGGATGTCACTGCACCTAATCTCAGAGGTGACTTTAAAACCCCCAAACTAGACCTCAGTGGCCCAAAGACTGACTTGGACATGCCCTCAGGCACCATAAAAATGCCTGAAATTGAAGGTCCTGACTGGGATGTTAAGGGTCCTTCTGGAAAACTCCAGATGACAAAAACGAACCTTTCAGGTACATTGCCAAAAGGACCAAATTTAAACTTAGATGCAGATCTCAAGTCACCAGATTGGAGTCTCAAAACACCAAAGATCAAGGGTGGCATAAATGCTCCTGATCTGGACTTGCCAGACATGGACCTGAAAGCTCCCAAGTTGGATGTAAATACACTAGATGTCAACACACCAAAAGGAAAGCTTAAAATGCCTAAAATGAAAATGCCCAAATTTAACTTCCCAGGTATCAAAGGACCTGAATTTGATGGCAGCCTAAATGGTCCAGATATAGATGTAAATGCACCTGATCTAAACCTTAAAGCACCTAAAGCTGATCTAGATTTGAACATGCCTGACCTGTCCGGGAAATTCAAAAAACCCAACCTGACGATGCCTGACTTGAGTCTTTCAGGTCCAGAGATAGAGGGGCCTAACTTAGACATGCCGTCAGGAAAGCTAAAAATGCCTGATATTGAAGGTCCTGATTGGGATGTTAAAGGTCCATCAGGAAAACTCAAAATGCCAAAAATGAACCTTTCAGGTACATCACCAAAAGGACCAAATTTAGACTTAAACGCAGATCTCAAGTCACCAGATTGGAGTCTCAAAACACCAAAGATCAAAGGTGGGATAAATGCTCCTGATCTGGACTTGCCAGACATGGACCTGAAAGCTCCCAAGTTAGATATCAATACACCAGATGTCAACATCGGATCACCCAAAGGAAAGCTTAAAATGCCTAAAATGAAAATGCCCAAATTTAACTTCCCAGGTATCAAAGGACCTGAATTTGATGGCAGCCTAAATGGTCCAGATATAGATGTAA
>CAEGAE010035729.1:0-13464 GCA_903067095.1 Girardinus metallicus | reverse complement strand
AGGGACTTTAAAACTGGTGTTATGTGCTCTATCTTCCTGGTTTTAGTGAGAACGCGAGCAGCAGCGTTCTGGATCAGCTGCAGCTGTTTGATTGGTTTGCTAGTCAGACCTGTGAAGACGCTGTTGCAGTAATCAATGCAGCTAAAGATAAACGCATGAATGAGTTTCTCTAGATCTCGCTGAGACATAAGTCCTCTAATCCTGGAGATGTTCTTCAGGTGATAGAAGGCCGACTTTGTAACTGTCTTTATGTGGCTATGAAGGTTCAAGTCAGAGTCCATCACTACTCCCAGGTTTCAGGCCTGATCGCTAGGTTTTAGTTGTAATCTCAGTTATCTGAGATTACAACACATTTTCAACTGTTATCTCAGTTGAAAATGTGGAAAATTATTTCAGAGTCCAAACTGCTCCTTAAAAGATAAACACAGGATGTGACACGAGGTCAAGCTTCTCCATCTGTTCTCTTTTGGCATATAAAATGCTCAGCACAAGTGCTTCTGTATCCCCCCCATTTTTACACACACTAAGCTTCACTTATCCAGCAGATGTTCGGCATAGCTGAGCAGCTGACCCCTAATCAGGCAGGGGTTAAGTGCTGGAGTATGAGAAATATAGTCCTTCACTCGACTATTTGATTAAATGAAGGTATGGCTGATTTACACAGCCAGACTTCCCTCTACTGTATTTACAATAAAAAGATTAATCAGGTGTTTTTAAAAAAAAAAGGTGCATCAAGAACAAGAAGTGCAGTCTAAAGGAGAGTGACTATAACAGAAACTCGTTTACAACTGTAGGTCTTCTGGGCTATGAAACAACTCAGCGCAGTGTTGCACACATTTAGTAAAACTGCATAGACTTAAACACAAAAGGACAATATAAAGAATGGATGTTGTATGGTGGTATTTGAGCCACTGATGCACAACCATTTGAAGTGCAACAGATTGTTGGATTGTGAAGTCAAGATTGGTGGATGTACGCAAATTTGTTTTCTTCATTTTGACTAAAAGGTACACTTTCAATTAATCAAAGAGTCTACCATTAATGCCATGGACTTGATTTTTGTTTTCTTCTCTATGAGATTCAGAAGGCTGCAAGCCTTCTATCAGAGACTTGTCTAAAAATAAATCAAGGAAATCTCTTTACAATATAGGCCTGCTACCTTACAAATGGGTAAAATCAAGCAGAAAGGATGAAGCCCACTACATTTTTCATTCACAGACCTTTTTCCCCATCTGACCACTAAAATGCTCCTTAGTTTAGTACTGAGTGAAGGGGAGGTGACCAAGCTTTGAAAAGAAGTCCGTGGACGTTCACGCCAATGGCATCTACTGAAATTCCGGAGATTTTCTGATCCTTTTTCTTGGAATCATGAGGGGAATTAGCTCAAGTGGTAGAGCGCTCGCTTAGCATGCGAGAGGTAGCGGGATCGATGCCCGCATTCTCCAGAACTCGTTTCTCTATGCTTTTCAGTCTTTTAACCGCCCCATCACAGAAGATCAAGTTTCTCGCGAAGTACTGGAGTCTGCCGCAAGAGTCTACGCACATGACCCAGTGCCAAAAAGGACGTGATGGAATTCGAGTTCTTTGCCCTTTTCTCCTCATCACAAGAGTTCACAGCAGAATTGAAAGAACAAGCAATGTATGGCTGAAGAGAAGGAAGAGGCAAAGTAGCCTTTTCCAAAACACCGCGTGCCAGTGTTTTTTTCTTTACGCTATCTGTAGCAGGCCCTTTCCGCGGACAACAGAGTTTAATTCTTTCTGAGGCCAGATTACGTTCCAGCAGAAGGTACACGACGAGAGTGGGATTCGAACCCACGCGTGCTGAGCACAATGGATTAGCAGTCCATCGCCTTAACCACTCGGCCACCTCGTCCCCGCTTTCGGTAATGAGTGAAGGGGAGGTGACCAAGCTTTGAAAAGAAGTCCGTGGACGTTCACGCCAATGGCATCTACTGAAATTCTGGAGATGTTCTGATCCTTTTTCTTGGAGCCATGAGGGGAATTAGCTCAAGTGGTAGAGCGCTCGCTTAGCATGCGAGAGGTAGCGGGATCGATGCCCGCATTCTCCNCGATCGAGTGTCTTGTCAATTGTCACAATGTGCTGTAGAATGGGTCAAGGTTTTAAATAGAGTTCTTTCGATGTTATTTCGAGCGAAATCTTCTGAAAATCCTGAGATTTTCTGAACCTTTGTTATTGAACTGTGTGGGGAATTAGCTCAAGTGGTAGAGCGTGATCAATGCCCGCATTCTCCAGAACATCTTGGTCTATGAAGTTTGGTGCTTTCAATCAAGATCTTATGTCTTGTCAATTATCACAATTTGTTATAGATTGGGTCAAGGAGTTAAATACACATCTTTTAATATTTATTTGCATGTCATCTTCTGAAAATCCTGGAAATTTCTGATCCTTTGTTCCAGAACTTTGTGGGGAATTAGCTCAAGTGGTAGAGTGCTCGCTTTGCATGTGAGAGGTAGCGGGATCGATGTCCGCATTCTCCAGAACATCTTGGTCTATGAAGTTTAGTCTTTACGATCGAGTGTCTTGTCAATTGTCACAATGTGCTGTAGAATGGGTCAAGGTTTTAAATGGAGTTCTTTTGATGTTATTTCGAGCGACATCTTCTGACAATCCTGAGATTTTCTGAACCTTTGTTTATGATTTGTGTGGGGAATTAGTTCAAGTGGTAGAGTGCTCGCTTAGCATGTGAGAGGTAGCGGGATCGATGTCCGCATTCTCCAGAACATCTTGGTCTATGAAGTTTAGTCTTTACGATCGAGTGTCTTGTCAATTGTCACAATGTGCTGTAGAATGGGTCAAGGTTTTAAATAGAGTTCTTTCGATTTTTTTCGAGCGAAATCTTCTGAAAATCCTGAGATTTTCTGAACCTTTGTTATTGAACTGTGTGGGGAATTAGCTCAAGTGGTAGAGCGTGATCAATGCCCGCATTCTCCAGAACATCTTGGTCTATGAAGTTTGGTGCTTTCAATCAAGATCTTATGTCTTGTCAATTATCACAATTTGTTATAGATTGGGTCAAGGGGTTAAATACACATCTTTTAATGTTCATTTGTGTGTAATCTTCTGAAAATCCTTGAAATTTCTGATCCTTTGTTCCAGAACTTTGTGGGGAATTAGCTCATGTGGTAGAGCGCTCGTTTCGCATGTGAGAGGTAGCGGGATTGATGCCTGCATTCTCCAGAACATCTTGGTTTATGAAGTTTAGTCTTTAGAATCAAGTGTCTTGTCAATTGTTACAATGTGCTGTAGAATGGGTCTAGGGTTTAAACAGTTCTTTTGATGTTATTTCGAGCGAAATCTTCTGAAAAACATGAGATTTTCTGATCCTTTGGTTTTGAACTGTGTGGGTAATTAGCTGAACTGGTAGAGTGCTCGCTTCGCATGTGAGAGGTAGCGGGATCGATGCCCGCATTCTCATGAACATGTTGGTGTATGAAGTTCAGTCATTTAAAACAAAATCTTATGTCTTTTCAAGTATCACAATGTGTTATAGATTGGGTCAAGGGGTTACATAGAGATCGTTTAATGCTTATTTGAATGTAATCTTCTGAAAATCCTGAGAATTTCTGGTCCTTTGTTCCAGAATTTTGTGGGAATTAGCTCAAGTGGTAGAGCGCTCGCTTAGCATGTGAGAGGTAGCGGGATCGATGCCCGCATTCTCCAGAACATCTTGGTGTATGAAGTTTAGTCTTTACGATCGAGTGTCTTGTCAATTGTCACAATGAATAACATAAATGTATAGATGCCGTAAAATGTACTGTTGAAAGGATGAAAATATGCTCCAGAGTTTCTTCAGCTCCTATAGGAAGGAGTCCCCATTGTTATCACTGCTCCTTATCAATGACGTTCTTTCCACTTTCCACTGCAGGGCATTTCAAACCTATTCGGTAACTTTCTCTGAAATCCATCTTTTGTCCTTTCATGTTACTTCCCTTTGTAACTCTCCTCACAGAAGTGCTCACTGCAAATCACAGTTAGTCGACATTAACTCCAAATTGCAAAATTAAAATTTTCAAGTGAAATTTTGACTTTCCAGCTGGACAAGTCCTTTTCAAGCCAGAAAAATTGTTATTTTTTTTCTGTGCTGAAAATTGATGAGCTACATGTCCAGACAAATTCTCAAGCCCAACATGCACACGTATTAACAATATCTATCAGGAGCTCAGCAGTAAAAGACAATTGTTGAGTTTGGTCTTCCTCCCAACTATGCCAGGTGTCACATGACTCCATTCTGTTTTTTGTTTCTAAAAGTAGATCATTTCTAGAATTTAAAGAGATCAACAACTGGCTGAAGATATTGTAATTTTCCCATCATACATACACAGGTAGGCTAAAATACATAAAGTAGGTGAGGAATATTGCGGCTATTATTTTGAAAATTTCAGTAAGTTTGATTTTAAAAGGCCACACCAATGGTATGTGTACCAGTGTTTTTGTTATACACATTTTATAAAGACCAGTTGTGCAATTAGCTGTTGTGCAAAATGTGAATGCTTTCATTTTGTAGGGCATGTATGGGCCTTATTTTTAAAGTCCAGTGTGGTTGAATGTGTACAATGCCAATCATGGAGTCTTTGTCCTAAGCCAATAGCCTACTGAACTCTTTTCTCAGCTTAATAGAGCAGTTAAGAAAAAATGATGTTTTTATTTTGAAAACTTCAGTACGTTTGATTTTAAAAAGCCACACCAATCCAATGTGTAACATTGTTTGGCTTACACAAATTTTATAATGGCCAAATATGTAATTAGCTGTGCTGTAAAATATCAAAACTTTTACTTCGTAGAGTATCTGTTGATCTTATTTTGAAAGTCCAGTGTGGTTGGATCTGTAGAATGACAATTATAGAGGTTTTTTTTTTCCTAAGCCAATAGCACACTGAACTCTTTTATAACCTTAATATGTAGAGGGTCTGGAAAGAACAGCGAGGCTTTTATTTTAACATTTTTAATAAACTTAATTTTACCTGACCACACCAATCCAATGTGTAATAGTGATTGTTGGATCATACTAACTTTATAAAGTTCAAATCAGCAAATAGCTGTTGTGTAAAATATAAAGGCTTTTATTTTACAGGGTATGTGTAAAATACCCTGTAAAAGCTCTCTTTGTAAGTCTAGTGTGGTTGTCAGTTTAGGAGCTTAAAGTCTCATTAATCATATGAAACTGACTTCCTTTGATCTTCTGTCCTCCTCAGTGCTGAGTTGCTATGGTAATTACAATCTGCCAGCTGACATGAGAGTGAGACACAGAGGGAGACAAACTTGCCAATTTCACTGAAAAAAAGCAGTCCAAACAGGTCCTTCCCAGTCAGAAACCTTAAGACAGATCAAAAAACAGTTTGAAGCGTGTGCGAGGGCTTCTTCTGTAGTACCAAGATTCATATTTATATCTCAATCACACTGAAAACACTGTTGAGAGAGAAAGGGTGTGTGTACCACCCCTTTGAATTTTTGACGATGAAAAAGAAAATGAATGGCAGGTGTCAGGGTTTTCCCTTTGACTTCAGTGCACTCTGAAGCACTTTAACAGAAAAATGTGAGTCCTAGAGCAATTTTGACAAGATTTTATGAAAGTAGACCCTGGGCCCAAAATCATAAACATATGTCAGGCCGAGAGGGCAATAATTGTAGGTATAAGGGTGAGTTGAAAAATCTTCAGCAGTTAGAAATTGGCTGTCTCATCTCGTAGTTGAGTTGCAGTTACACTTTAAGGAAAAAACAAAAACTTTGGTGCACTTAGAGGCAAGCTGTGGAAAAATTGTAAATAGTACTGAGATACTGTCTTCACTTATGTACGGAGCACAGACTTGTCTACAAACTAAGAGTTGAATGGCATTTCTAGGTGAAGCCATGATGGCACAGTGAGTCCTTAAGAAAAGTGTATTTTCAAGATTTTTCAAAATCTGACTCTATTGACTTGACTGGGGTTTTTGTGGCACAGCTTATTTTCACCTATTACATCACTAGGGTAACTCGAAACGCCAACAGAGTTAATAGCACCGTACTTGAGATCAAGCTGCATGCTTTGATAAAATATTTTATATCAAATTGTGGGGGTGCATGCAGCGGCTTGTGTCATCTTGCTTTCAGTGAGTGCTTGGGGATTTTTTTTGGGTGTAGTTTTTTGCCTATTACTTCACCGTGGCAACAAAAGTAGGTATCTTCTCAAGATTGGTCGGAGCTAGTGCCGTTAGCACCTCGCATACGTCTATTACCAAGGATGCACTGTAAATTAAACAACAAATTTTTATTTGAATTCATAAACACTAAACAGCCTACAATATTCTTTCTGCATTGCTTTTTTTAAGTGAAATAAATCTTTTTCAAATGAAGTCTATTTTCACAACTAATCATGTCCCATTAAGATTTGAAAATACTTACTAGGTTTTTATAACTAAAAGTTATACTGTTTTACCTCAGACAATGTTTTTCTGCCATTTAGAAGAACCTCACAGATGCTCTTTAAATGTGGTTATTTTTCTGAATATGTCAGAACCATGTCTGACTTAGCATTGTGACTAAAATTAGCTTCCACTTCAGTGCTGGTATTTTACCTGGACAAACAACTACTGTGCTAATTCACATGGAGAAGAAAGGGCCTTTCAACATGTACAAGAAAGAACAGAGTTTCAATATAATGAACCGACCGAACAGTAACAATAATGTGCGTGGTAAAAATTATCACAAAGACCTCAGAGGAAAAGAAGAAAAAAAAGGTCTTGAATGTGCACTGTCATTAGTCGAAATGTCAAAACAACTAACTCTGCATGGTGTCGGCCATATGTGCTAGAGTCATAAGCACCAGCTGTAATGCATTCACTACGTATGCTGTGCCACAGTGCTTCACACAACTTCCACACTAATATTTAAGCCAGAGTAATTGATGGCACCTGAATGGAGAGGCTTTAAGACATCTGTGTTCATAGTCTCCCAGCATCATCAGCTAAAAGCAGCCTCATTTATTCTGCAAAGCTGTTCAAACGTGTGAGCATACCCTACTGCAGTCGGCCGTGAACATTTCCTAATCGTTTACGGTGATGTTTGATATGTTCCGTATCCATCAGAGATGCACACACAGACATGACGCACATCTTTACGCAAAATGTACACATTTTATGTTTCTTCCTAGACAAATGCACATGCATACTTACTGTAAAATCAATGTGAAGCTCATAACCATTCATTTTCCAACGGTGGACATCTCAATCTTTGAAATATTAATTTCAATATGTCCTTTATGTTGAGTGATTTCTTCCAATGTAGCCACGGGATCTGCTATCAGCAATTGCCTCTTGTCGGAGAAGCTTTACCTGCTTATGGGAAGAGAATCATTAAATACAGTTGCGCCGGGCTGCTCAATATGCTATGCTCAAGCATCCTCAACAGCTAAGCACCAAAGGATGTTGCTGATAATGATGTTTGCGGGCCTCTTTGTGTGAAAGCTGTAGAGTACCTGCACATTCAGATAGTGTGGATGTCTGCATATTGAGATTTAGCTACTTTACAAAGCACATAACTACCTGACTAATGACTTTCCTGTTGTTTAAGCCCCCACCTCATTTTCGGACAAATCGTTCCAAGTAGGAACAGGCACATTGGCTAAACAAGTCAGCAGCTAAATGGCAGTAAATCAGCTTTTTTCACTGCCTTGTGCAGAGTGTTATGAGAGCGGCTTATGGTTTCACAAACCAAAGGTACTTCATAAACCCAAAAAGCAGCAGGACAAAGAAGAAACGGGTAAAAAAGAAATGACTTTCACTTTGAGTCAATGTTCAACAAGGGGTTACCAGGCATTTTGATTAAGAACATATTGAACTTGATCTATAAGGTTTGAGACCATATCTATGAAAAAATATGCAATTGCTTCAGAAGGAACAGTAAAAGGTTTCTAACATTATGTAATTAACTGTTGATTAAAGTTTAATTCATGTGCTTTCTGGTACAAAGGAGTACTTTGTTTTATGATAAGTCAGCAAATATTTCATAAGAAACTTAGCAATTAGCACATACTGTATGTTGATGAGATACCATCTCTTCAGCATGTTTTTTTGGACCGACTAGAGGTAGTTTAGTGGATAGCAAAGGATTAATCCACTAACTGATTATACCATATCAACGTATACTAAGGTGTCAAATCCACAGAATAATTATTATTGTTATTTAAAAGCCTTTCAGTAAGAAGCCAGAGAACAAACCGGAGTAAACAGAGTTCCTTTTAGCTGTGTAGTGCACATAGGGTTGTCCCTCCCCCACCTGTTGCTGAGCAATGACAGTAAATTCCAAAAGGAACACCGAAAAACACTGAGGGTTGTGATTGGAAAACCAAAGGACGCACCAGCGATCACTCTTAATAACTTAACTCTCATATTTTGTTGCTGAATATGAACGAAGGGCAGGTATAAGGATATGATTAAAAAATGAGTGTAAACTAACTGAAATTGAAGATATCACAAAGAGACAGAGCCTAACAGAAGAGGAGTGTCAGGAAAAAATGTGATGGTAAAGGGGAGATTTGACAACTAAAGCCTTTCTAAACTGACTGGTGTTCATACCACTCACTCTAACCAGTAAGGCCAGAAAAACATGATGGAAGTTGACAGTTTTATGCTTTTACATTCTGTCCTAATTAAGCCTAAAGAAAGTCAAGCTGACAGTCAAGCTTGATTAAAGATGGTTTGACAGTTACGATGACTTCATTTGAATGGGTTTTCACTGCAACAACATGTTGAGTTTGGGAGTTGCATGATGTAATCTTTCATTCAAATCTTGCCTGTTCTGTGTAGAACTGCCCACTGACCTAACATACTTGGGGTTTTTTTAATTGTGAGAGGAAGCCAGAGTACAGTGTTGCCAGATTGGTGGGTTTCTGCCCAATTGGGCTGGTTTTGAACAAACAGCTTTGGGTGGGTTGTTGAAATCTCGGCTGCTTTTCACAATTGATGTAGTTTATAGAAAGTGTTCAGAGAAAAATTAATTCAAAATAGTTGTCACTGTATGGCAGAGAAGCAGAAAACATTTAATAAAATGTAATGTTATTGCATTTTATCTCATTAGTTTATGCATTTTGAAACATCTAGAGTTTGTTGAATGTGACATCATCAACGATTAGCCATTGATTAATCAAGTGTCATTATGTATTAGTATTGTAAAGCACAAATCCCAGACATCACAGTGAACTGATGTCTGGGATAATGAAACCTTTGAACAGTTTTTGTGTTCAAAGAATCCTTTGCAGTCCTAGATCTGGTTCTGGTCAGAATGTCACAAAGACCATCAAAAACATCACAAGTCTATTTTGGTGCTGTTAATAATGTGAGCTTCATTAGAGGTTGAGATTTGGGCTGGTTTTTTTGGAGTTGGCTCAGTTTTGCATTGTTTTTGGGTTGGAAGCTGTCAGTCAGATCTGGCAGTCCTTACCATAGCAGTAAGTAAAAAGAAACCCCCTCTAATGGCTGGGCAGAACATTAAACTCCACAAAGACAATCTGAAACTCAAAACTGTTTTACCCTGTGTGGCAGCAGTGGTGTCCAAAGTCAGTCCTCAAGGGCCAGTTTGCTGCATTGCTTAGTTTTTTCATAGATGCAGCACACCTGAACCAATAAACGTTTGTTAGCAGGTCACATTTCATTCTGAGGAGGTATTTGGATTATTTGTTCACACATTGATAACAGTAAGTGTCACTGCAGCCTGCATTGTTAGGGTAACAGACGGACTTAGCAGGGGTTTGGAACCAGCAACCCTCCAATTACAAGATGAACCTCTGCCTCCTGAGCTACTTAGACAGTTTTGCAAATCGTAAGGACAAACTTTAAATCTGACAAATGTGGAATGGGTACTGATGAAGTTCATTTCCTTTACAAAAAGGAAAAATATCAATCTGTAACGTGAAACTATTTAAGAGAAACCTAAAGGTGAAATTTCCTTCTAACTTCCATTGGTGTACATGAGCTAAATCCTGTGTTTGTGTTAGTTGTTTTTTTTTTTTGTCCTTTTACCTCAGCTGTTACCTCACAGAGGTTACTTTGACGTTTGCCTGCCACGTTTCTGAAACAGGAAATGAAAAGTTTAGAGCTTTCTGCTCCTTCTTGTTAGGAACTCCCATAAGATCGCCTGCGGCTCTGGTTCTCAGACTTATATGAGCGAGTGGGTTTATCTCCAATTGTACTTAGCTCAGCTCAGCTCTGCAAGCTTTACTTTAAATGATTCACACACCACTCCGTTTATTTAACGTTTATATGAAAATAGAAAACTAAAGAACAAAGTTCGGCTTCCCTTATCTGAAGTTGCGTGGAAAGGAAAGCGACTGTCATTCTTCTAGTTTTATACCTTTCTCTACTTGCAAGTCAAATTACCCTGCACAGTGTTGTCAGTCTCTTGCCTGGAAGCGTGTTAATAGACAGTGTAACTAAGTGTTTTAATTCAAAGTGCACTCATATTTAATGAAGCGTATGGTAATAGCTCTGTCAGGAGAGAAACTTTTATCCCTTCTGACGCTGGTCTTTTGTTTTTTGCCAGACTGCTACCTGCGGTGCTGTGTGGATTGTTTCAGGATAGCTTCATTTGCATGGCCCTCAGTCAAATTTTAATTCAGACAGCCCCACATGAAGGTATGCTAATCACAATTACAGGTTTAAATTTAAAGACTCCCCCTTTGATGTTTCAGAGGGCCAAACTCGCAGAATGTAACAACTTATTAAATCAGGGATTTCAGAGGACAGACTTGACAAACTTTGACCTAGCATATAGAAAACCACAGGGGCCATGTTGTTGATTTACCACAAAGATTTAGCCCTCATGATACTCTGTGTGAATTGTAAAATTTGTGTTGTAGAAATGAACAGTCAGCAATTCATGCCCACGGCTCTACTTTGACTTTAAAAGTTGGGACTTAGATATATTGATAAATATCTCCAATATATTAGATGAAGTATTGGAGAGCCTCAAGCCAATAATCTCTCACTTTACCTTCCAGGCAAGGTAAAGTGGTTGAAACTGAAAGTGAATGTTAAGGTATGTCCCATTCTGACTTATTTAGCTAATAATTATTTGACCACTTGGGGGCACTCACAGATCATAAAACTAAAGTCAACTCAGGTAAAAGTGAGGCACCCGGTTATCCTGCCATAGAACACTATGAACTGTAACCCATTGGTATCAGTATAGAGAAGGTTTTCACAAAAATCAAAGGACAGACAAATACTTCATAGACACGACAAGAATTGCTTTTATACTAAAATCTCCATTTTCTCTTTCCAAGACTTATGTCACAGTTGTTTTTTTTAATGGCATTATTTACACCAAACGAGGAAACAATGCTATGGTGCAAACATTAGAATCTGCTTGCTATCTGAACTTCATTAAAAAGCTATTTAAAATTTTTTTAATGAATCTAAACTGCATTTGATCATTTGTAGTTGAACATGTTTCAATGAAGTTGCACCTCTAATTAGGAACAAATTTCCAGAAAACGGCAAAACAGATGAAAGTTCCTTTAAAAACCCAACATGTTTAGAGTTGCATTTGAAGCATAATAAGCAGAACATTAGCCAATATATTTGATGAGAATTGATTAATTTAATAATGGCACATGACAAAATGTATGTTATTGGTTTTCACAAGTGGTGACCACATGATCTGTTTTAATTGGTTTTTTTATGTTTTCATGGTGTAAATCACTTTGAACTGCCGTGTTTCTGACATGTGCCACACAAGTAAACTGGATTGATAAATTCTGGATCCAACCTCAACTGGATTGCTTCCTAAACATGTTTGAAACTTCTATTCTATTTATGGAGGTACAAGAGAATGTTGAATAATTTCTTACAAGGACATTAACGTTAAAATTGGAAAAAATCCAAAATATGGTCTAATAAAACCTGGACGAAAACTTGAACTGGCAATTTGGAAAATTTTTATTCTACTTTTGAAAACAAAGACATTAAAATACTTTAAATTAAATAAACAAACTTTCACGTTGGGACCTCTTATGAGACTAATAATAATAATTATACATGCAGTGTTTATACCTTCCTCCCTCCCAGGCCTGGTTGTGCGAGGTCAGGGGTGATCAATGTTTAATGAACCAAAGGTCGACATGGAAAAGTCAAATTTCCGTTGCAGACACACAACAAACAACTATGCGCACCCAGAGCTGGATTTGAATTCAGTGCAAAGATTCCAATTAAAAAGCATAAAAATCTGGGTAGCACTTTAACTATTTGCTGTCAACCACATCCATATGTCACCAAGTGTGTCTCTGTTTGGTTGCGTAGCCGTAAAATAAATGAAATGAGCAACAATCAATCCTTTGGAAAGTACTTTTCTTTCAGCCGACTGCAGAATAATGAGATCAGCTTTTTTACAGTCCAAGAGCCTTGTCGAAAAGCCATTCAGTTTTAGTGCCTTCATCAAATATTCAATCTTCATCTACTGTTCGGGCTTGTCCGTGATCATCATCATAAACAGTCCAGAATCCTAATGAATCCTCCTGATCAATGCGAACCATTGATTCATTATCGTTTCAAGACTTTTGTGAATCACTTTCCTTCCAGAAGATATTTTACCTAAGTAATAACTGCAATTCATTGCCTCATTATGTTTTCAGTGTAAGTGTAAATAATACAATCTTGGGTGAGAACCTATTCAAAATGAGAAGATCAGCTCGAGAGACAACGAGTATTTGGAAAAAAACTGAACCACGTAGACAACTTGGGTAGAACGATCTCAGTAAATGTCTGGATGGATGAGCACTGATGGAACTTTCTGTTTCTGAAGACTTTTGCCAGAAGAGTCTCCATAAAAGCAACTTTCATCATTCGTCTTCACCTTCTACAGTACATTTTTTTCACTCGCCCAAACTGACCACACTGCTCATTGAGGAAGATGCAGTACAAATAAATAAATAAAGACAACGTGTCTTTTCTAAAGCCTTGAAACTTCTGTTCACAACATGATACTAGTTTGAAAGCTCTTAGCTGGAGGTAGAACTGAATAAGTAGTTTGTTTTTTTAGAGGAGAGTATGGCAGAAATATGTGTGAAGCCGATTTGGTGTGATGAAATGTGTGCATAAAAGTACCAGAGATGAAACTGACGGAGAAAATCCTCACTTAATAAAGCAGTGAGGCACCTGATAAATGAAATAAAATAAAATCTATCTGAATCAGAAGCAAATTTGGCCAGGTCATGTAAATGAGAGTGGATATCTCTGTGATCAGGTCCTAATGACATAAAACAACAAGCCTAAGTAGGTCATTTCCATAATGACCAATGAGAAGCAGCAAGCTCTACTCTGCAGATAAACCACTACTTCAGCTAAAAATAAATGCACTCACAGGCCACTTTATAAGGTAGACCATTTCAATAGATTTTTATTATTATTATTATTATTATTATTATTATTATTATTATTATTATTATTATTATTATTATTATTATTATTATTATT
>CAEGAE010035724.1:0-15667 GCA_903067095.1 Girardinus metallicus | reverse complement strand
TAGCGATTTGGGCAAAGTCATAAAACTCTCTGTCTCACTCAGGAATGTTAAGAAAAGTCGTAAATCTGATAGCCCCCCTCTTCACTAGAGGCACTCCCCTAATTTACATACAGCTCAGGGGACCCGTTCTCTTTGATACAAAACAGGAGGCGCAACAAATGAAGAGTCAGAACAAGGAGGTTCTCGGGAGGTGATTTTCTCTCTAAATGTTTGTTGTTGCGTGAGTATTGGTCTATGTCTTATCTGTTGTACGATGCATCGTGTGAGTCTTATGTTGTCGTGTTATGTTGTCCATTGTCTAATAAATTGTCTGATTGTCGAAGTTGAACAGCGATGTCCGTCCGTTTGTGTGTTCCAACTCCTGACATGTGGGATCCAGCTTGAACCCAGGGACATGAGAGAATTAAAACGAGCCGGGGGCTTTTACATTCATTTAATTCTCAACACTTGATACATATTTCTAAATTTCCTGCAGGTCTGTAAAATACTTTAATAAGACTTTGCTTCTTTTTTAATTATTTTTTTTATGACCATGACATTATATTGTGTAGAGTAGGCTTGAAAAGGGAGGTATGTGGGCCAATGGAGGGGGAAAAAACCAACAAAGTTGGGCCTGAAATATATCTACTACATTAGATAAAAATCACACTTTTTAGCAAATAGAAAAAAAAAAAATACAGCAAAGACCTGACATATTGATCCGTTAATGCCAAAATACTATTTTGCTTGTCAAAGGGTGCAATATTTAAAATATATTCATAGATCCAGAAAATAAAATACAAAACCTTGTTATAAACTATTGAACTGTTGAAAAAGTCTCTAACGATCTAATTATAAGCTCTCCTAAGCTCCTGAGCTCTCAGTTTAGGAACATATTTCCTGACAAAGTAATTCATAGCTTAGGGTAAAATGGCTAAACAAACAAAACAAAAGCCTCTCTAAAAATGTGTTTGTATTGGACAACACATAAGTAAATTGCTGCTGAAGTCCCAAAAAGGCAAGACTTCAAAAACCCAAAAGAAGTCAGGTACTTGAAGGTCTAACTCAAACTGTTGAAAGAGCCATATTGGACCAAAAAAAACAAAAAACAAATCTGTCTGGAGCCACAAAAAATTAAAAGCCTTATATAAGCCTTTTAATGAAGGAAACACAGACTTTATGTGTTTATATTAGCTATTTTAGCCTATTATCAAAACGACTAAGTGCGTACATTCATGATTAAATGTTTATTTTCCCTGCTGTGCGTCCTGGAAGGAATGACGCACCTCGTGACTCTGTTGTATGATGGCGCTTTAAGTTTACCTCCCGTTACAATATGAATGTATTATGTTTTGTTGCATTGATAAAATTAAATAAGTGCAATAAAGAAATCAGATTTTTAATGTCATTTATATTATGAAGATTCAACAAGGAAAGAAATTTTTCCTTTTGGAACTTGAAAAAATCTGCTCCCAAATGCAGTTTGCATAACAATATCGCTCCTTGTAAATAATCACCGTTAAGTGAGTGATCGAAAAAGCAACAAAACGGACCTTACTTAACGTGCCCCTAATCTGGGCAACAAACGGAGTGCAACAAGAGAGTGCAATAAAACAGCAGCCTTTTGAAAAGGTAACGTATATAAAATTAAATTAATAGAGTTTAAGTTTGATTTCTGTGCAAATGCCAAGCAAGTCGGTGCAAGGGTAAAACACAGCAGCGTATCTTCTCTTTTGACACGCAACCATCCTCAGACCTGAGCAACAAAACACAATAATATCGCTAAGTGTCATTCTAAATATATACTGACAAAAATCAATAATCAATTTATAAAAACAACCACTTTGTTACTAAATATATGTGCCTATATGGCAGGATTGTGTTCTTATCCGTTTAATGTGACTTCTGTTTACGGACATCACTGGACAGCTGCTCAACCTCAAGCATGTAAGATGCAACTTCAATCTTGACGCGGCAGCTAATGTAGAATCCCTTCCCTGGAAATGTTTTCCACATTACCGTATTTTTCAGACTGTAAGCCGCTACTTTTTACCCACATTTTGAACCATGCGGTTTGTAGCCCAGTGCGGCTTATATATGTACGTTTCCAGTTTTTTTTGTTTTTGTTTTTTCAAAAACATTTGTAGGTGCGGCTTACAGTAAGGTGCGCTCTATAGTCTGGAAAGTACGGTCTTTTTGTTATTTAACAACTTCTCGCTACCGAGCAAACATTCAGTTGATCCTTCCGCATTGGCAATGAATGCAAATGATTCAGTCCAAGAATTATAGAACCTCTCCTCTGCTATTTTCCTCTTTCCCCTTTTGCTATCCATGGCCCACCACACACCCGTCGGCTTGTTTACGACAGCCACCTCCCTCGCGCCCTGCCCAGCTGGAAGAAACGTGTCAGGCTATGACGCAAATCTTTGTTGACGGAAATGTTGAAATTTTATATTTATTCTACATATTTTTATAGCAATGAAAAACGTTAAGAATGTTTGTGTCATGTTTGTCGTCCTACAGAAACCATATTAAAACAAAATATATATTTCTCACCTCCATCTTTTTCAATTTGATGAGTGGCTCCCTTGAGCTTTTGGAAAAGCTCCAGGGAGCAAATAGGGCAGCGCTAAAGAGCCGCATGCGGCTCTGGAGCCGCGGGCTGCCGATTCCCGGTCTAACTTAAATAAATGGAGGATTTTTACATTGCACTGTATATTTTAATGAATGTTTTTGATAATGCCTTATAGAAAACTTGATGTTCAGCGTAGAGCTTGACCCACATTTGAGTCTTAATTATATTTCTGGAGTAGTTTTGTTCTTTCACCTTAAATCAGTTTCTTTTAACCCTTTTATGAATAGCTAATTAGATTATTATATCAGAAATGACAAAAAAGTCGCCATAGTGTTAAAAGGTAATGTTTAACATAATTTAAAGAGCGCCTTACATGTGCTGACATAGAATACAATTCAAAACATAATGCATTGCTTTTTCACAGTAAATAAACAAATAAATATTATTGAAAAACTAAGATCTTACCTCTGCCAGGTAGAACTCATCATAGTGCCTTTGGTAATTCTCGCCTTTGTAATAATTGCTGGCGGCCACAATGACATCCACAGCGACCATAGTGAGGATGAACATATGGAAGACAGAGGACCTCATCATTTGCTGTGGAAACAAAGCAGTACTCAGTACTCACACAATGTGTGAAAATGCTTTGTTTATTTGTTTCACAAAAGTAATCGACAGATCTCGGATGCAGATGATGCAAAACTATACTGATATATGAAAGCTGTCAGTAAAACGATTACCTAAAATGCGTTGAGCAATGTCTAGAATATTAATTCAAATTAAGCTTGTGTTTTTCCTTAATTTAAGTTCAGTTATGAGATTGTGTTTGTATCCATTATTTGGATCCAAATAAATCACCCAAAACTTGAAAATCAATATTATCAGAAATATGCTGTGTCCTTTTCAACTTCCTCTTTACAAATATTCACTAATTTGTGCTGATAAGGGTTTAAGTACTTTTGTAAGGCACTGTACAAAATAATATAAATTTTTAAAACAACCTCCCTTGGAATACATATGATGGAACAATGGGTAAAAAGTGGTAGCAGGTAAAGAGGGCTATTGGCTACTGGATGTGTCATGCAATGATTGAAGTTGTATGAAAACATGTAGGTAGTCAAGCAGCTAAATGACATCAATTTCAAAGCAAACAGGACTGTATTTTAAGAATTACGAATCTCAAAAGCAGAATCAGTTCATATTTAGGGAAAAGAGAAAAAAATAATATTTTCCTTTCATTTTTGAATGCCAGCGGATCTCAACACCCTTGATACCATCAAATGGCATTAAACACTAAAAACATATTGTAATCTCTGATGGACAAATAAGGCTTTTCAAGTAGGAATGTGACAGATGTGATCAAAACCTTCAAATTTGTGCATGTAGGGCGAGATGAACAGCTTGTGAGTGGGTAGAATCACTCATTCTAAAAAAAGACGTCCATGTTAGATGGAAAAAAGTGAAGAAGGCAAGAGGAAAACTTCAGTGCAGATGAAGAGTGTTTGCAGCAGAGAGATCAAATTCTCCCCAGGAAGGCGGGATCACAGCCATTTTTCCTCCTACACATAAATACGCTTGCACTTGTATTCAATAAACAAGCATAGGCATTCAGATGACACCAATTTGTAAATAAAATTACCTTTTGGAAATAACTATGTTTAAGCAGGCATTAAACACATTTTTCATTAAGCCCAAATTTCTCAATTAAAATGTTTTAATTGATGCAACGTTGCAATCTTAAATGTCATTTTCATTACAGGTAAGCAGAAAATCATCAGAGTTAACAGAAATAAAGGCTTTGAAAGATGAGTTTATGTGTAATTAATCTTTATAATTCATTTCAGTTATGTACTGAAATAAATAGACATTTCAATAAAATGTTAATTTATTGAATGGGTCAGTACAGTACTAACTCAAATCAGAAAGAAAACAATTGGTGGTAAATAAAATGACAAAATACACTTCTTGGAAAGATTTTGTAACATGGATCTATTGTGTTGGTTTGCCGTTTTCATAATCTGAAGAAACATTTGCCTTTTCTGTCCCTGAATGCACCATGACAATAGCCAAAATATATTTTAAGAAAGTAACTGCTTTTATTGGTTACCATTAAAGTACTTTTTCCCATTAAATTATTGTGTTGGTTTGCAGACCAAAGTTGTGCAGATGGTTGTTTTTTTTGTTTTGTTTTTTTCTAAATATACACACAGGCTCACTCTCAACACAGAGGTCAGGTTTCCTGACCAAGATTGGACACGACAAAGCCTTTTGACATTTCCACTAACCAGAAGCTCAATCCCATGGGTATTTTACCTCAATGGAGATGCGTGTGTTGGGGTGTGTGGGTGCGTGTGTGTGTGTGGGATAAAGATAGGGATAGGGGGTAGGGAAAGAGAATGATCATGAGACAGGAGCTGACAGAGAATATAATGTCTATGCCTCTCTGTATGAAATGCTTGGTTTTCACAAGATTGTGACTTTGCCTGCATGCTCTGTAAGGTTTAGGGAATCACACTGCAAAGACAAGCTGTTGAGCTCAATGGAAAGCAATGAGCATTTATCACATCTTTTATGTAGAGGTACAGTCTTCCTTTCAAGATCTGTTGAGAATAACCTTTTAACATTTCCTGCAGTTTTTTTTTCTTTTCTTTTTTCCTCCCACCAAAGCTAAATGTAGTGTGCACTTCACTAGATAACACTTTCCACATCGTTCCGATAGTAAAGTGCCCTAGGTCGCCATTGAATACATGACAATCCTAATCCTTTCATATGGCTAACATGTCAACAAATAACTGGTCCATCCAATGAAGGACAACTTGATTCTTTACTGCATGATTGATACACACTTAGGATGCTTCACATACCTTGTGTCTTGCTGTGTTTTTGAAACAGTAGGTGTTGAATATGTACAATCACACCGACACGTCAAAGCATTGCAGTTGGAATACACACTGTGATTGAGGCATGGGTTAAGTAGCAATGTCAAAATGATCAATATTAAGATAGAACAATGTTAGAAAATGTGTTTTTAAATATTTGCATTATAATTGACACCAACTTTACAGTTTTGATCTTCCCAAGCTGGTACACAACCTTGCACATCAGAGCTAAAGATACCTACTCCATCTCCCCTTGCAGAGGTTCATCTCATCACTCATGGCTGAGAATCAACAGTGTGCTGCTGATGGAAGTATGAAGCTGGTAACCTAACAAGTACATTGAGAGACATGGCAAAGGCAAAAGTATTTTGCCTTGGAGACTGACAAACAGGAAAAGCTGAAGGATCCTTATAAGCCAGGTTTCTATTTGTGCTAGCACTACAAAAAAAGTAACACTTTGATGTTTGAGAGCAATCTTAAAAAAAAGTCGGTAAAGCTCCTGTGCCTGCAACAGTGTTTTAGGAAAACCTATTTAAATACTAGCAACCTCTGGCTAGCCACATTACGTGTTAAATCAGTCTAATTTACCCAAGTTAAATACCAAGTACCAAGATAGAGTGAAGCAAGCACTGTGCAATGACTCCGTTCTTTATCAGAGTATTGAAAATGGCATCAGTATCTTTTATGGGCCCCAGATGTGAAGTTGATTTATTTAAACTTGACACCCTATGGAACTTAAATTCTCTCTGTTGCATGTCTATGACGAGTAATTTCTCAAGAAAATTAGTGGTTGTTAAGATTCCCTGTTATACTGACAGATTCAACTAATACAGCCTCTTGTAGGATTAGCCAACAACTCAGAGTTAGTAAAGCACTGAAAAAGCTCTGACCACTTTAAAGTCTGTGTAAAAGTGACAGAATTTACACAGAGAAGATGCAAATGACTTGTAATTAAAGTGAGAATCTTGCGACATGCTAACTGTTAGCTGATAGAAAGTTAGCATCCATCCAACATTCATTCAATGCTCAGATAAATAAAAAAAAATCTCCTTTTGGCATTTGGCCCTAATTATAATTAGAGAAACATCGAGCATGCAAAATTTGGATGTTTCTACATTGACTGGGAAATTGTAACACAGTTTGTGATATCTGTCGCATTTGCAAAAATAAAATGTGCAAATTATCAATTTTCCCCAGAACACAGCTAAAACTTGACCATGACTTATTCTCAGTGACTACTACTGTCTTATCATTCGAGTTGAATGTATTTTTTACACATATTGTGTGAGTGATTCTCCAAATAATCATATTGATATTGTTTTTCAGCAAAAAAATTCCTACCTATACAGCACTGGTTTAAGACGCATCATGTTGTTGAGACACAGTCTGTGATGGAAGCAAAATGATAAACAGAATTACCGTTAAGATAATTTTAAGTCACAAGTTTCTTAGGTGACATTACACACTATGTGTAAAATACCTTTCAGAATTAAACCACTATTCTTTTTTCACTTAGTTTCACTAAATTATTTACTAACATATAGAGGATGTCCACAAGATGGCTGGGAAGGCATGTATCACACCTGGGACATTTCCTGTGGCTGGAAGAGTTGAAAAGCACAGGGGCAGATTGACTGTTTCCTCATGTTCCATCTCCCTGCACTGGCTGCCAAGGAGCACAAATGCTCTTTCTGCTGGTACACTAGATCAGTATAGCACATGTGCTCATTGCTGGCACAATATAGCACAGGAACTGTCACCAGCAGACTCGGCCATGTTCTGGCACAAACTCCCGTGACAGTTTTCTCTCTCCTGTTTACCGAGATTAAGAAGAAACTGATTGGGATCACAAACTGTTTCACTTGAGCTGTCTCTTTAGTCTCTGCAATACCATTCTTCTAAAACAAATAAACAAGAGCTCTTCCTCCAACCTGTTATTTCTTCTTCTTTTGTAGTTCTACATCCCAGATTGAATTTATGTGGAAGGGCAACTCTACCTTATTTTAGAAATTTCTTGACATCATTGTGTGTTGTAATTCCAAAGCAGTTTTGGCTGAGGAAATGCAGGTGTAAAATCTTTAACGACTTAAAGTAAAATAGAATCTCCTTGAATTATTATGGCCTTAACAAGAAGAGGCTGACTCATGTCTCTGGCTGGAATTCAGACTTTAATAAACCACAATAATCCATCTGTCAGCACCCTTTTACTCTTCATATCTGCTATACTTTTTAACTTCTCTCTCTGTACCCAGTTCTAGTTGCAGTGTAGACGTTTGAATTATCTACATCCTCATATATATTGTTTGTTGCTTTCCACATTAATCTTGACATAATGTACTGATTTATTCATAAACTGCTGGTTCTTGACAGACAGACATTTGTTCTCACAAATAAATTTCATACATCAAAAATCTGTTTCAAAATATCTCTAATCAAAGTAGAATTGTTCCTTCCAGATCTTACCAATTTTGTTTTTATTCTTTAATCCAAATGTTGGTTGGATAAACCAAAAAAAAACAACTTTTTTTTTCTAACTGAAAGAATGGATGATGACAATAGATCTTGTATGTGTTTTATGTGATTTTGTTGTGTCGAACTATGACAGATTTCTGCAACTGTGGACAAGGGCATTTTTGTTTTAATTGTCCCAATTCCAAAAAAAAAAAAAAGGATAAAAACAATGTCCTTTGGATTTCATTAACAAAATAAACATTTCGTAATCTAATCTTTTCAGATTATAATAATGTGGTACGCATTTAATTAGATGAGAATCAGATTATTAATCAGACAAAAGATTTCCAGTTTTAAGCGATAGAAGATTACATTAAGTCTTGAAAAACACTGTAAAAGAGACTCAGATTATGAGTTTCAAAACTAATGCCTACTATATTTGCAGGCCACAGAGGAAAGCCATATATTTCTGCACTGAGTGCAGTTCCGGGGGGATGTCCATTCTGCGTCAAACAGACATGCAAGCGACATAAAACTCATTGTGGGTGTGACAGAGAACATGGTCTCTTTTTCGGAGTAGGGAGGGTTCTCACAATGCTCATGATGCTTCTTGACAGAATGGCCCCCTGGGTGGTGAGCCATTTATTGAATATAGAAACTTGCCACTAATAAGTCTAGCATCATTTATTTCATAGCTATATGAGCCTTCTCCCCACTGACAATTTCATATTTAGGGCATTAAGGTACCTCTCCATACCTTTTCGCTGTCCCTTTTTTCCGTCTTAAATGATAGCTTGCCGGTGATTCTTTTTTTTTTTTTCTCCCCATCTTTTTCTCCTCAGTTGACTTACCCATTTCAGGAGCCGCCTTCTCCTTCCACACAAGAGACAGTGACCTTAACCTTGACAGGTTGTGTGAATGTGTGTGAGTTTTAAATGATAGCATTCCAGGGGGTAAAGATCAGAGTTAAATGGAAAGGGAAGGTTCTAGAGAATCAATAACCTCAGGCTTAAGAGGAAGGAGAAAAAAAAAAAGTATTACATTCACTGGACCTCTGGGCCCCTCAGTGAGTTACTAGTTATCAATCACTCTGCATTTACTGTAGCTCTGCAGGCAAAGGAAACATTAAGGAAGAGGAACATCTGCTGCTCATTGACAGAACTAGAATGGTAAATTAATCAGAAGTGGTTTTAATTATTCATAGGCTGACATTTTATAGTTTCTTGAGTTTTGTTTGAAGTTACAATAAGTTTGATTTAAAATGCAGGCAATAATGCACCAGCCAAAGTGGAAGAAAAAAAAAAATAGGGTAGAACAGATTATATTGCTGATTTGTACTGCGGAAAAGTCTCGGATGGTCAGGTGCATATTTTTTTAATTGCGTAATTAAATAATTAGACACATTTTGTTTAATAATAGTATTAATATGTATAAATATTTGGCTTAAAAGGCCCAACCTAAAAATCACATTATCTTGCTCATTTCAAACATATTAAAAATATTCAGCATTCTTCAAAATTAAACTTTTTTACATCTTCACATTACAACCACAAACTGCCAAACTTCAGAATATTTTGTTGGAATCATACAAGTGAAAGAAAATGACACACTATCTTCAACATTTTTTACAAATTAAAATCTATCAAGTGTCTTTGTATTTGCATTTGGCCTGTTGTAATCTGATAACTCTGTTGTTCTTATATGGTGTATGAATACTTTTTAAGGTACTGCCAGTAGCAGAAATTATGTTTAATGCTAATAAATCTCAAAAGAACCTCCTATTTTCATAGGAGATAAGCAGAAGCACATCAGCTACATTAAAACTTTTTATAATATACATAAACACAAAATAAGTGTCTAACGGTCAATATAATTAGCCTCTTTTTGCATAATTCAATGAAACAATAAAAAAATAAATAAAAAAAATTAGACATTGCTCTATAACATCAACTGCAAGAAAGTTAAGAGGCATTCTCCATTTAGGTCCTAAGAGGGTGCTGCTATCCCCTCTCAGTCTCCAAAATATGCAGGTGTTTAATCAATTATGTGCCTTCTCCAACTGAAGGAGCCAGTTGGACTGAGAAGTACCCAGACCAGGGACACAGGCTCATACACCAACAGGCAGGCATCAACAGGCTCTACAGGCTCTGACAGTCAGAGAAACACGGACCAGACCAGAAACACACAGGTGGTTCAAAAGACACTAACAGGTATAGAGGGATTATATAAAGGATACACGCTGGCGACCTCTTTGCGAAAAGCACCCACCTGCCAGCTCTGAAACATTTTAATCATTTGATGGCCAATTACTCTCGAGCCAGGCAGAGCAGAACAGAAACTCACACTTCACTTCCCCAGCACTCACAGATGGCCAGACAGGCTGGGTGTCCACCGCTTTTCTTTGTTCTACCTGTCCAATCAAAAGCACAGCTCCCCTCTGACATAAGTGAACAAGAGACTTCAGAACAAGTTTTCAGCACGACTTTGAAGAGTGAACAGGAAGAACCGCAACCCATAATATAATAACATGCTACAACATGATGTTTATGTTCACAATGTAATATTGGAACAGGATTGTTTAAAGTATAAAGAACTGTTCTGTATGTAACATTTCACAGACAAACGCTACTGTGGACCGACAAGTGATAATGGCGGAGGACCTGTCCTGGGGCACTAACATTGCTTCTGCAGTAGGAAAGGCCCAGCAACGCCTCAGGAAGCTAAGGAGCTACCACAACCCCAGACCACTGCTGGTGAACTTCTACAACTGTGCCACCAGCAATGTTCTGACATATGGGTTCCTGGTGTGGTTCTCCAGCTCCTCCAAAGCAGACCAGCAGGCACTCCAGCGTGTGGTGAAAATAGCGGGAAA
This sequence comes from Girardinus metallicus, assembly GCA_903067095.1. Taxonomy (NCBI): domain Eukaryota; kingdom Metazoa; phylum Chordata; class Actinopteri; order Cyprinodontiformes; family Poeciliidae; genus Girardinus; species Girardinus metallicus. Next base: position 4,911 of record CAEGAE010035724.1, on the reverse strand, counting down.
AATCACTGGAGCACCTCTCCCAGAGATTAGTGTCATATACCCCACACGCTGTTTAGGGAGAGTGCAGTACATCCTGCGCGACTGCCACCATCCTGCCTATCACTTATTTCAACGGCTACCCTCAGGTAGAAGGTACAGGTCCCTACAGAGCCGGACTAAAAGACTGGCCAACAGCCTATACCTTAAGCCTATAAGACTTTTGAATTCACAGGACTGTTGAGGAATACCACTGCCTAATGTTGAACTTCAGGTTATTTAATTACTGGGGCCATTTATTTATTTATTTATTCACTTATTATAGCGGGGTTTGGATCTGTTTACTTATTTATATTTTTGTAAAATGTATGTGTGCAAGCACTGGTGTCACTTTTTTCCTCTTATGCACTTTATTTGGAAATCTGCTATTACCACCGAGTGTTGTACTCCAAACACAATTTCATTGCCTTTTTCGACAATGACAAATTCTTCTTCTTCTTCTCCTCAATATCCGCTAGTGCGCATATATTTACATAAGTAGTGATGCCTTGGTACTCGGTAAATATTGAAGCTTCTAATCTGGGCTCATTCAATGTTCTATAAATGTGACATGATCTTATAGTGATATTGTTTCAACAGAGACCCCATGCCTGCACACAATATTTACCTTCTACATGAGTCAATGTGCTGCAGATCACATAGGATTATCACTTATTACAGTTTTCAAACATGTCAACAACAGCATGATAAAATGCTAAAGAGGTAATGCACCCATTTGAATCAGTTTGCTAAAGCTGAGAAACATCTAAAACAAAATACGAGATAAAGAACAGTGATAGTTCTTCCAAGTGGCCAAATATATAACTGAAAGCAGAATTGTAAAACATTGTATCTGAAATACTTAGCCTACCAAATATTGCATCCAGACATTCCTTCGTAGTTCATTTATTGCAGACACTGACATTGCAATGATGATTCCAATTCGATATGTTGTGCAGTTTCACCTGACTACAACAGATTTCTCAGGATAAAGCCAGCTGTTCTGAGATAAGCCTTAGAATATTGTTAGAGATTATAAATTAACAAACAGCCTCATGAAGACCATTAGCTAGGTTAGATAAAGCTGTGGAGAAGTTTAAAGCTGAATTAAGTGCTAAAATATTATCCCTAGCATTTTTCTAAGCAGCAGCCCAGGGACTCATAGTAACTCTGAGGGAGCTACAGAGATCCACTGCTGAGGTGGAACAATCTATTGATTGGCCAATTAGTCGTGTACTCCACAAATCTGGCCATTATAGAAGAGTGGGAAGAAGAAAGCCATTGTTAAAGAAAAATCATATGAAGTCCTGTTTGTAATTTTCCACAGGGCATGTAAGAGATGTCTTTGTCCAACATGCAAAATGGCATGTTTGGGCAGAAAACCAACATTGTACGTTATCTTGAAATCATTGTCCTTGCTGCGATATATAGTGATGGTAGCATCATTCTAGAGATCCAGAGAAGCTGGTCAGAGTTGATGGGAAGATGGATGGCGCTAACTACAAGGCAACTCTGCAAGAGGCTACAAACATCTGAAGACTAGAGTGATGTTTCACATGCAAGCTGGCAAAGACCCTACACATAAAGCAAGGCTACAATGAAATGGTTTAACTTGAAGCAATCTGTGGCAGAATTCTAATATTTCTTTGGCCAGTTGTTGTAGTACCCATTTTGTCTATCCATTTTTCGCTACATGAGGTAGAATAAAAGGTAGCTATCTCTTGTAATTGAACGTTTCCTCAATAAGAAGTCAGAACAGTAGTTCTTCATGTTACGGCTCCATATCAAAAAGCCATAAAGACATCAAGAGTGAGATGCCACTTCATAGCCTTATTACAGAAGGCTATTATTATTGTGAATTGTGCATTTAAATTTTGACTAAGAAAACTGCAATCACACATGTCTACTATTCTGAACAGTAGTGCTATTTACAATAAGAATCCATCTCTTAAACTTCTAAAAGTCTACCTCTTAGTTGCTGTTTTCACTTTCTCATTTTTATCTTTACCAGTTAAGATTAATCAATAAATAAAAATACCAATTGATGCAGTATATTTGAAATTCACATTTAAAGACCTAAGTAGATTTTCAAAATTAGAGAAATATTGTCCATCCACGGTCAAGACGGCTTCATATTTTGATGAACTCCAGCCGTTTAAGATTGCGTTCAAAATATTTTAGATGTATACTTTTAAATTTTAATTTGCAACATATAGAAGTTTTATTTGAGAGAAAAAAAAGTTGGCTTTAAAAATTTGTCTCACACATTGCAGCATTTGGAAAGCATGAAGAAAATGTAAGAAGTTTTTGAGCAATCTGATGGCTCTGCATGCCACAAAACGTTGTCACTTTGTGACAACCAAAACAAATGATGGCTTTTGAATTCAAGTACCGTGTGATTCATGTCATTGTCAGCACTATTCAAACACTAAAGCTATTGTTGATTATCCGTCTTATGTCTGACACTTGACATGTTAAAGAAAGCAGAAATAAACAAATAAAGTTGAACGTCACAAAATGCAAAACGAAATATTCTGACAAAGACTGTAACCTGCCATATTTCTAGTCTGTTATTATGGCCTTAAAAATGTCTTACTATCATAAAAAGTAAAGGTAAATCTCAATTTTTACCTGGCTTGAAAAGTGTTGTCACCCAGATCTTTAGCTCATCCTAACAGTGGCATGCCATTTATTTTTCCCCTGAACAAACAGCTCCTAATTGCTTATGCTATCATGAAAACATGATAGCATAAGCAATTCATTATGACCACATCAAGTGGCTTGCAAAAGCATTCATATGCCACTAAGCAATTTCCCCATTCTGTCTGTTTATATTATTTTGGACTGTTATGAATTTACTTGAACGTTTTGTGATCTTCCATCTAAGTCAAGTTCAGTCAGACAGGAATAAGAGCAAATGTGTATATCAATTCTCAGGTTTTGCAACAGATTCTCAATTGGATTCAGGTCTGGGCTGAGCTATTCTAACACATGAATTTGCTTTGATCTAAACCAGACTACAAAATCTGACTGACATCCTCTGAAAAGCTATTTGAGAAAAAGTGACATCCCTTCAATACAAATCAGAGGGATTCTAGATACAGTAGGTATAAATAATTTCTTACAAATGCACTGCGGATAACACAGTCCCAATAACCGTCTGACTCTGAACTTGATCTAATTCTAGTCTTTGCCGGATTTGTGATGTTTCTTCTGGCAGAAGGTCTTTTTGGAACAAAGTAACAATAAGAGCTTATTAGTATGATTGCAAGAGAGAAACAAAGAAGTTGTTGAGTGCTGCATGTAATGTTGTACATGGCTCAAAGGGAAGTCAGTTGTGTTTACCCCTCTGGTTATCCCTCCATCTAAATGTTCCCTCCTAGTGAAGATGGGGCTCTGGGGAGAATACTACTTTAATAGAGAAGCTCCATTTTTCACTGCTCCTATGTTCTCTCTCATTCTCTATCCAATATCTCTGTACTTTGTTGCTTTTCTTCCTGTGTGTGTGTGTGTGTCTAAAAGCTCTGGAGAAGTATTTACTCCAGGAAGGCGTGTTGACAGCTGTCCTCCGTCCTGTAGCCATAGACTCTATTGGCAGTCTCTCACAGCGAGGGCCATGCCTATTACTCCCAACCAAACCCCTATCAACAGCATCCCAGTTTTATACAACACCCGCTGCTTTCAGCTTATCTTTATAGCTCAACCGTTGGGCTCGCACAACCCGGGCACCACCGGCGTCCATCAAATATAAGTCATTAGCACAGCTCTGCACATCCAATATTAACTTCTCCTCATTCGTAATCGAGTCACCGAGTCTCGGATGCAACAGCTGAATACAGTGACGCATGTGAAAACAATAAGGTGCGGATGACTCTGCTGCAAGTTTCAAATGACGCTCGCTGAGTGTTTTTGGCCACACAAGTGGAATATGCAATTGCCTATGGGACACTGAGAGCAGTACTTCCCACCAGCAGCATATTCATTATGTGGTTATGTGGTACTTACCTGAAGGCAAGCAGGCGCTCTACCATGTGGTTTGTTGACATCCACAGCAACAAGCTGCCATCCTCCGGCAGCGTCTTCATGGAACATCTGTGGCACAAGGGCAGCAAATAAGAACCAGACACATCATTTGAAGTAGTAGACGTGACACACATAGAAACCCCGTGGCTACATCATCATGAAACATCTGTGGCTACAAAAATAAAGCTTAAGGCATTATGCACATAGATTAAAGCCCACCCAAAACAGGATGCCAACTTCTAAATGTAGTGAGATTGCCTTGGGGTCTAAAAGTGAGAAAAAAAAAACCCAACTCAAAATAACCTAAGACATTCAATTACACAAGACAGATAGTTCACACATTAAAATCCTTTTTTTATTTTCAAAAAAAGGGGAAAGGAATGGGGTAAATATGTTTTGTTCTTTTGGCCATGAGAGAGTACAAAATATAAAGTGTAGTATGACGTCGAAAATTTTCAACGATTAGGTGTTGGCCTTAGGGTTAGGGTTTAGGGTTTGGGTAAGGGGTCAGGGTCAAGGGTTTTGTTATTTCGGACGTCAGAGAGTACAAAAATAGGATTCAAAGTGTATTATGACATCGAAAATTTTCAACGATTAGGCGTTGGCCTTAGGGTTTAGGGGTTAGGGTTAGGGTTTAGGGTTTGGGTAAGGGGTCAGGGTCAAGGGTTTTGTTCTTTTGGACATCAGAGAGTACAACAATAAGATTCAAAGTGTAGTATGATGTCGAAAATTTTCAACGATTAGGCATTGGCCTTAGGGCTAGGGTTAGGGTTTAGGGTTTCGGTAAGGGGTCAGAGTCAAGGGTTTTGTTCTTTTGGCCATGAGAGAGTACAAAAATACGATATAAAGTGTAGTATGAAGTTGAAAATTTTC
>CAEGAE010035723.1:0-35837 GCA_903067095.1 Girardinus metallicus | reverse complement strand
TATATATATATATATATGGTCAATCCTAGTCACCAGAATGGCTTACTAGAATCAGAATCAATTTGATTGTGCACTCAAACAAGGAATTGTATTTCACTTCTACTTTGCTCATTGTACCAATTACTGCTCTGTAGTTTGTGTCCAGGATGTGTAGAATCTAAAAAACAAACTACTGAAAGAAACTATTCAATTAGGTTATTTATACACTACATCATTTCTGACACTGTGCATTTTTTATGTAAAGGACTTCTGATATACCACCTTGACAATACTCTGGTACACTTTATTAAAAGAGTAGTAGTTCTACCAGTTAAGGCTGCAGATTAAACCAAGGGGAGGTGTGCTTGTAGGGACAGCACAGATTTACTGGATATGGCCTCCTGGCTACAGGTGTATGATAAGCACTAATCTGTGTGCACTAAACGTACATATGCATTCAGAGTTTTCTCTTGCCCTCATTTCTTCTCAATGCACTCCCTGCTACCTCCAGTGAAGCAGACTCCCTGTTAATGCACACGAAAACACACGCAGACACACAGAAAAGTTTACATCGGAGGAATAATGTCTGAGCACAATAGAAAAAGAGGCAGCAAAATAAGTAGCTGCTCACCCTGCTCCTTACCCAGGCTCATCTTTCTCATAATTAGGTCTCTTGTTGTTGTGCATCGCGGACAGGCGCTACAAAACAAGTGCTTCACGGAAGGATGTATTTATCAACATTTCCATTTACGGTGTACAAAAAGGACATAAGCGGCACATTCTCCTCAGTTAACGGACAAACTCTTTTAATATTGCCAGGAAGCGAGACGGTTTTTCAGCACGAACAGCCAGACAAGCGTATCACAAATAGTGCAACACAGACAGATAGGGGCTCATAACAACAGATCATCAGTAATTTTCAAAAGTACTGAGTTCCGCCACGAACGGCGCTCAGCGGGTCAGAAAGTGTACTTGACAGGAAATATGCATACTGAGTGGATCCTACTCCCATGCTTTTCATTTGCATTGTGTATTGATTTTTTTGGTCTCATTTAATACAATATTATGTGTGGGTCCATGGTGGCTTTTAGGTGTCTTTGGAGTGGACCTGTTCCATTGGAGGCTTAATGATAATTGCAGCTGGCAGAGGCAAGCTGAGGCAGATTTCATTGTAGGGCCATCAGGGCCCTTTCGCCCACCTCAACTTCCATTCCCATACTTCCTCCTTATGTTACAGACACAGAAAAAAATGGACACGACAAAAATATCTGAGAATGAAGGAACGTAACAGAAGGAGGCACAGGTTGTTTACCACTACCAAGGATTTATAAAGTCATGATTTCAAAACAGCTAAAATATTTAATTGTGCCATTCCTGCTATTTTCTGAGATTCCAGGGAACAGAGAAACACACTTGCCCCTCCTCCAACTGCTGCCACACACTCACTGCCTGTCAGCTGGCTAAAAGAAGGGTCCTACGCTGATTTCAAGGACAGATTTAGTTGCTTATAAAGTCATTGTATGAAAAATAAAAGTAGCACAGTTTACAACAACAAATCCATAAAGAAAGGCTGCAGACTAGCAACCCTGGCAGACTCCCATTGAATTTCAGCCATACTTGTGTTACGCCACCAAATACAGAATTGCAAAAACTTTTAAAAATCTGTGCAATAAAACAGCTCATCAGGCAACCTCCATTTGAGCTAATTTGATCAATTTAAAACAAAAGGATAAAAATACAGCAATAAGGCCTTTAGTTAGTCTAGATAAAAGTCTCTGAGGACAATATTTGGTCTACTTCATCTGATTTTAGGTTGTCTTGGCCAAAATTAAAAGGATGGTTAAGATTTTATAAAATTCTGAAAGACGAACACTTAATCAGACTGGCCTTCTTTTAGCTTACTTGAGCTATTTTAGTGGTATACAGTGCAATATCAGTAGATCTTAACATTTTACACTTTCACAAGGGACAGTTACACAGTTTTAAGGGACAGTTTTAAGGGACAGTTGGCAAATGTAGATAAATTTAGCATTGTTTTCTCAGCCAAACAATATCGTTGCTACTATCCAAAGTTTTTTTGGTTGAGTCTGCTAGCTGTATCAACCCACGTCATCAGTTGCAACTTGTAAGTACAGTTTAAGTCCAACAAAAATTGAGAAAACATTTGTAGCTGGTTGTCATTTGTGAAACTCTATCAAAGTTGGTGCATTTCTGTTCTCTTCAAGAACTTGCAGCTGTTTGGAAATTATCCCTGTATGCTTGCAGATGATTGGGTGGACAGCTAGCGGCCTCAACCAAAATGACTTGGTGTAGTAACGTTTAGGTTTATCAGCAAAAAGCAACAATTACTTCTTGTGAAATAATAGACATTTAATTTCTGGTATTGTGGCATTCGTCTGTGTGAGATATTTTAAATTACTAAAACTGACTGTACCTGGGAGTTCCTGCATGACTAGCTTTGAGCCTATCATCCCTCTGAGGCAGGGGTGCTCAAGTCCAGTCCTTGAGAGCTACCATCCTGCAACTTTCAGATGCATCCCTGCTCCAACACACCTGAATAAAATGAATGGCTCGTTACCAGGCCTGTTTAGAGCTGATCCAGGTCTGTTGGAGTTAGGATACTTCTAAAAGTTGCAGGATGGTAGCTCTCGAGGACTGGACTTGAGTACTCCTGCTCTGAAGAGTTATCAACTTTTCTACATACTCAATAGTTTCTCTATCTTTGTAACAAATACTCATAGGAACTTCACAGAACATCACTTAAGAAAAGGCTAAATATCCCTTAAATCTATCCCGAGACCACCTGACACCAGTTATAGTGATGTTATAGTCAAAATACTGACCATTTAGCAATTTTTGGGAAGCTCTTGAAGTCTTTTAGACATAGTCTAATTTTCTACCAGTGCTCTTTTTCTAGGATGTATGGGAAATCTTCTATGTACACAAGTTTAATATGGAGCTGTCAGCCGCTGCCATTCAAATTATCTTCGCTGTCCTCCAGGGAGACCCTGATTATTGTCATCGTTGTAATGCAATTGGTCACAATGTGCCTCCCCTTTGAGAAAAATAAAGGCAAATATGTAACTCCCTAATAACATGATACTTATCACCAGGCTGGCTTATAAAACTGTTAAACCATGACACTAAAACACACAAATCATATTAAGGTCTTGGTCACGCTCCACCAGCTCTCCCTTCTCTCACACCCACACTGGGGTTACAGATTATTAAGCTGTCACAGACAGTAGGAGTGATAAGCGGCTATTTGGTCTACAAATTAGGCATAATTAAGGAGATGTGTTGCCAAACAGAGCCAGATATCTTCATCTGCCCCAAATATGACAGTTCCCCGTGCCTGCATTTACAGAGACAAATGGAGCTGAGGACAAACTGTGGTGTTGGTGAGCAGATAGTAATGCTCGAATGATTCGTGCTCCCTGTCTCTTTGGCTTAGAGGAAAGGTGACAGGAGTTGTATATCCATGAAGGATATTGTAGAGTTGATGAAGGCTGTCTTTTCCTTTTTTTTGTGTAAGGGCTTAATGTTCATCCCTTGTTTATATCTACCGACACCAACAGACATGCACAAACATTAATGAGATTAAGAGGAAGCGCGGTGCAATATTTATTAGGCTCGACAAACACTTCTGGGCTTTAGTGTGCTGGGAACAGGGCTCTCTCCAGGGCATGGAGCTGGCACAGGCTGCCCAAGGAGAGGCAGATGTCTGAAATTGCTGAAAGAGGATGTGCCTGCCTGCCACCCTCAAGACTGCTGTGCTACTTCTCCATGCAGCTTTAAAATACACGTGTGTGTGCGCGCTCTTATCCCACCTCCTCATTTCCACACATTAACGCCTCTCTAATTTTTTATTTTCTCTGTGACCGCTCTTATAACTTAAAAATGCAAATGTGTGGATTGTTGTGATCGTCGGTGAGGACCTTTTCTGTATTGTGCGTTAACCTCCATTAGGTAGGATTACAGGGCATACTGGCATTTGGTCAGTGTCACAGTGGCAACACTTGCGAGAGAAACGCGCCGCTGTCACAGTCAGTTTTATCACCGTGCCTTCTCTTCACTGAGAGCGGACTAATAAGCCTAGAAATTACAATTGCCTCCCTGCTGAATCCCTGATAGGCGGAAATAATGATATCAGTGCCCTACTAATCTCCGAGGCTTGCCGCTTGGCATCAGGCTATTGAGGCACCTGTCATACTTCCGTCTGATGAGTTGAATTTAATCTCTCTGCTCGTAATGACAATAGGGGTCATTTTAATATTACGGATGATATTTGTCAAGCTTCTGTCTCAGTTTTTTCCCTAATTTTCTAGCATGTACCCGATTTCAGACATCCTGTCAAGGTGTCGGGGCCCTTGGACATTAGCTAAGGCAGACATAGATGGCAAGTCTTTAATTTTCTTATTTCATACAGACAAGAAGCGAGCTCCGAGCGTGGAGGGGATTTTGAATTTAAATTGATACGGCATGAATTATGGCTTAGAGGAAGAGCTTGCTAAAAGTATCAAGAAGCTCAGATGCTGCAGCCATTTAATGCTGTTTAAGAAATTGTGTTCATTTTTCTGCTTTTGAAAATGGTCTAAATTCACTGTTTACAAAACAACTTAACATTTTACAAAATGAAAAATGTATATTAACATTTTTTTGGGGTTATTATTTTCTAGGTGGAATAAAGTGCCTTTCAAAAGTTCTCATACCTCTTGAAATTTTCAAAATTTCTCATGAAAATACCACATTTTCTTATTTTGGCTGGAAATGATGGAATTTTTTACAGTGCAACACAAAGTAATGCCTAATAATGGCATGGATCAAGTTGAAGGACAAAAATACATGGGTTAAAAATATTTTTACAAGTTAAAATCTGAAAAGCAAGGTATGTATGTGGATTCAGCCCTCTTCGCTCAAATATTACTAAACAGAGAACTGACTTTAAATATTTCGCAAATAGAATCCACATATGTGTAGTGACCTGTCCAGGGTGTACCCCGCCTCTCACCCGGAACGTAGCTGGAGATAGGCACCAGCAACCCTCCCGACCCCATTAAGGGACAAGGGTGAATAGAAAATGGATGGATGGATGGATATGTGTAGTTAAATTTTACATAAAGGCAGGGAACACTAGAGAACAAAAAGCATCCTAAAGACAATGGTGCACTCCAAAAGTCAATGATAAAGTTTAAAGGAGAACTAAGTTATAATACTTCCCTAAGCTCTTAATATCTCACTATTCATTCATTGTCTGAAAAAGAACAGAGTACAATTTCATCTATTTGACATTTATTTAACAAGGAAGTCAACACTGAGATTATGAATCTCTTTTTCAAGAAAAACTTGAATCCCATCCAGACTTGGCCATACACTAAAAATGACAGATTGAGTAAGAGATCATTAATAACAGAAGAATTCAAGACACTCAAGGTAATCCAGGAGTAGTTACATAGCTCTAGGGTTCAGGTGGGAGCATCAATTAATAGGACATATATTAGCTGTGAATTTCACAAATGTGGCCCTTATCAATTAAAAGATTAATTTGTTGAAAGGATGCCATAATATACCCCATTTGAATATGTGCAAGAAGGTGCATTTTTCAGTTTTGAACATTTTACAAATGTTTTGTGGGGCTTAATACTAACACCAAGAACTCACCATTGACATCAGGAAATATGATGGTGGCAGCATCATGCTGTGGTTATAGTGGTTATTTGGTGGCATAACAATGATTGTTTAAGATGATAGAAAAATATTTAGAGGTAAACACAGAACAATACTGTAACAAAACCTTTTAGAAGATGCAAAAAATGCTGGGGTGGAGGTTCAACTACCAGCAGGATAACAATGTTAAACAAATATACATGTTAATGTTAAGCACATTTTTTATATTGTATTTTCATATTAAATACTTTGAAAATCACATATAATTTTTTTTTTCCATTCAGAAGTTATGCTCTATTGCTTTAATAGATTGTATAAACTTTTGTAGGATTAATAACTTCTACCTGTATCAAAGAATTTGAGGCATTTCTTTTTCTAAAACCCCCAAAATCTGAATCAGTCATAACTGGGCTAGAACTAGTCAAATCTGCATTTTTTAAAAACTTTTTTTTAACCACAAGAATCTCATTGAAAATCTCGTTTTTGATGGAGGCCTGACCATAATAGCTCCAGCAAAGAATGACAGAAATCAGCATCAATCAGGAAAAGTCTGATGGTTGCGTCGCTAACATATTTGAATTATATGAGAAGCAATCTTTAATTTTCTTTTGTCTTTGTCAAAATTTAAAAGCATAAACCAATTTCAACACACTATAACAAGGCAAGATACTGGCAACCTCTCAGGTGCAATAAGAAACCTACTTGGCAAAGAGTGATTTAGAGGTCCACAGGTGTACAATGTTAACTGCTGAACACTACCTCCTCAATTTCTTATTAAACCTCCATTAAATGTGAAACATATTTTCCAGTGGATTTTTTTTGCAGCTTCTGTGGTTCATTTCATGGTGTTTTTCAGGGCCACAGTAAACATCCACCAGTTTTAAAATGTGAGAAAAGATGGTAGGAATGATGATATTTGACAGAAACACGCTGGGCTAAATGTTTGAACCTGGACTAAAGTAATTACTGTTTACTGGAGAGCATCCAGCCATTCGTGTGCTGGAAGATAAATTGCATCACAACAGAAGAGGTAAACATTACCAGTGGAAGGTATGCATTCTCTGGTGTCATAACGTATTCAAAAAGAATCTTAGGTATTGATGTTGTGATGTTGGGAAAAAAAAGTAAGCATTTCACCGAATCTGTGTATGACAAAACAAGCACCACTAGAACTATTTGGTATCTTAAGAATGTCTTACCTTTAAAAAACAAAAGCTGCACATTACGACAAAGCCTCCCAGTCCCCTTATCCTTGAATGTTTCTATGTATTCAACTAAAAAACAGCCTGTGGCAAATGTTTAGCGGCCCCCCTCAAACATGCACAAACCCACACACACAACGAAGGCTGCGGAAGAATTGATTGTCGTCATAGAAACTCTGTCATTAGATAAATGACTGCTTCCCCAAGCTGTCAGATTAACTTTGACAGAACAATCAACACTATGTTATTTATGCCTGGCTGACAAAGAATCATTCTGGCTTGGTGAGAAGCGAACAATCCTACTGTGTCCCTAGTTGTCCTATTCAGTAAAGTGTGCCATGACAAGGGTTGAGTTATGGAGCATTGGATTTCCTTTACTGTCTGTTTAGAGGCCAGCATTTGAATCATTCGCCTATGCAGTGGAAACGGGGCCTCAGTTATTTATTGGCAGCTGGTTGACATAGATTTGTTCAAGCTGTGAAACTTAAACGTTCCATTTTTAATTAGGTACAAAAATAGTAACAGTGAACTTCAAGTAAACTTTTCCTTTTTGTCATATGCTGCCAATTATTTTAGCAAGGAAACAGATGCATAATAATAAACAGTATATGTGTAAATAATAATCATGATTAGACATGCAAGCTTCAACACCACATGGGTGATGCAGATATAGGCAACATTTGTTTCGGCATGCAAGTGATTATATTCCCTATTATGTGTGAAAGAGTTTACATCATTACCCTCAGCCAAATGTTCTGTAACTTTAAACCACTGCACGTGCAGATGAATCCTTGAGTTTGGGAACAAATTATCAATGCACGGCTGCTTTGTTTCCAGTCCCAGTGTTTTTCCAAACCGTTTGATTCTCTGCTTCATGCTCTCATTTTAAATCTGTTTGGGTTTTTTTTTTCTTCTCTTTTGCACAGAGGGGTATTGTTCTTTGCCTGCACAGCGGCGTTAATGAGTATGCTTAAGAACATCATTATATTTTAAGTATCATTTGGGTTTTCACAGTGGGTGATCTCGACAATAATCTGTTTTCTTGTTTCATATCCAGAGTGACAGCAGTGGGTGCCTCTTTAATACCCCAAAAATCATTAGCGCTGAGAATCTTTGGTATGCTGGAGAGAGAGCGCAGGGAGAGAGAGAGAGAGAGGAGGGAGAGGAAATTGTAATGAAGACGTATTAACTACGGGTAATTTGGTTGTTCTTCAGCTCGAGTTTCCCTTCGCTCTGCTAGTTGGTTTTATTTGCATTGATGTCTCCTCAGAAGTAGTTTGCTTCTTGAACAAAGGGGCTGGCGTATGTTAAGTGCTTTTGAAATCATGAATGTCCCAGCCACAAGGGTTGGGCCTGATGAAAGAGTGTGTAACGCAACGTGTAAATCGATTTCACTATCTCCTCATGTGGCCTGGTTTTAAGTCCAAGACGCATGAAGGGGACTTCTGCATGCATGTGTACATTAAACACACTTTGTGGAATTAAAAAGTGTGAGAACAAGCAAGGAAGAAGATCATGCAAATTCCCATATGAAAGCCTCATATAAAGTCTTTATAAGAGGACAGTGTGGCTTGAAAGGATGCTAATGCAGTTTGAAGGCCACCACAGCATAACACTAAGCCACTTGTAAGATACAAAGGTCAAATACTTGATTTTCATTTCCTGAACAACAGATACAATCGCATTACAGTCACACTAATGTGAATGCTGTCATTCAGCAAGAACGATGGGTGGGGAAAGGGGCAAGTGACAGGAAGCAAGGGGGTGCTTAGATAGTCTATGCACATCATTATACTCATCGCAATCTGTCAGAGCTGGGCCACGCTGGCATCATTAATTTCCTTCCATTTCCAGAAAAAAAAGCCTGCTTTTTGTTTTTCCAAATAGCTGCGTTGTTGCCACGGCTCAACTATCCGTCCATCCATCTCCAGCGTACGTGTCTGCCGAATGTAAATGACAGCTCGATGCTGTCACAAAGGGCCCCAGAAAGCGAGGGCAATGCAACGACGGTGTGAGAGCTTCTCTGTGGAGCGCTGGCAGTACCATCTGTGGGGATGAGTAAACAGGAAAAGGGCACACAATGAAATTATAAGGCTTCCTCTCACTCTCTCCTCTTTTAGTGATTGATGGCCGTGATATTCGTCAAACCATTTCACCGTATTTAGCACTGGTGCTGCAGTCTGCAGCTGTATTTTTCAGAACTCACAGTAGAATCAAAACCAAGCGGGAACCAGGAAGCCCACCCTATGACAAGACAATTTGACATCAACCAAAAGACGATGCACAAACACCTCGCACAGCTTCACGCTTTTGCCCTGTGAGACAAAGCCTCTTATTGGTTGGGTGGGATCAGCAAAGACTTCAGGTCAGGCAATGAGCTCAGGGAGTCAATTAAAGCAGCTCCATCTTAATAGGGCTATGATGTGGAGCCATAACGCCGTTATCTTGGCACCCGCTTGAGGTGGCCAGATCTCTTTTGTGACATGAGCCAAGTAAATAAATAGCCAAATGAGGGCGCACAAAGGCATCCACGATATCCCAGGGCACCTATTATGCAAGGGGCAGGGGAAAATTATGCCCACAACAAATTGCTAATGATGAGCCAGTGATGTCTTGTTAGGCGACATTGTTTTCCCTCAGATCCCTTTGTGTCTGTGCCGTGTTCTCCATTTAACGAGACACACGAAAAAGCATCCGAGCAGCTCAGTGATATTTTCCCTTTTTTCTCTCTCTCCCTTCTCTTTGTTCCCCCTCCCCTCCCTTTTTTCTTCTTTTTTCCCAAGTTCTTCTCCATCTCTCCTTTGCAGTTAACTTGTGCCTGCGCCTCTGTTTTTCCATCCCCTCACATCAGCGGCCACTCAGAGGGCCTGATTTGGCGCATGAGAACATGCTAGAGTGGGCCTTCTCAGCAGGGAAGAGCCTTTTGATGCAGACCCCCCTGGGATCCATCCACTGAACCAGCAGTACGCATCACAGATGTGACAGCTTTCATCTAACAGTTAACTTTTCCTAATTAAAGTCCCAAGTCTAATTACACACCAGCTTATCTGATTTTTCTGAGATGGTCATAGACGTTCTGGGGGCAGAGCCCATCAAAGATCCAAGCGTTGCTGATTGGGAGGGTGGGTGTTTTTTGGAGGGAAATGGAGCATCGCTGGTGCCCTGTGTGGGCTGTTGCCTCACCTGGGTGTGGGGGGGTGTGGGTGCCAAATGGCAAGGCCTCATCTAATTTGCAAAGATGCTGCTCCTGAATGTGGATGTGCAATTATGAATCCAGGAGAAAAAAATGTTAAAGGAAAAAAACATTCCATAATTAGCAAGGCAACTCCAAGCACAAGCAATGGAAATTAGTCCTGGTGTAATAAATTAGCTTGTGCATATATTAGATGAGACTAACACCCATGGGGCTTTGTATTAGCAGGTTTGGTTGCACACTTCTGTGTGCTGAAAAAAAACGAGTGACTATTTTTCTAAGGGTCCAATCAGGGAAATTTCTCTTTTATTTACAACTTATTCCTACCTTATCAGCTGGGTGTGGTCTCTGTCTCTAACACACCGCAAGGGCTACTACAATGTACAACTTCAACTCCCGGCACAGTCTGGCAACCTTCATAGATTTGTAATCATTAGATATTTTGTGCTGCATTTTGCATTGATTAGAGCTACCCATTGCTCCCCAGCTATTTTCTCCGGCTCCGATAAACAAATCTGAAATTAGAACCAGTTGAGATGAGCTGGGAGGAAATTTGCATCAAAATAACAGTGTGCAGCTAACAAACCAAAATCAGATAGCAGCAACAAAAGCTGGCAAATTGCAAATTAAAAGGCATGATGTAAATGGCGTGTTGTCATTAAGCTGCAGCAGCCATATTTGGGGGAGAAGGAGGGTGGGGTGATGGGTTGTTGGTAGTGGTGGGGACTCATGCTGCTGGTTGCGATGAGTCTTATCCAGAGCGATTATTCATACTTGTCCTTCTGCTTGAATTAAAGCAAGAGTGCTGGAGCCAGTTAAAGCCAAATACTTGAATGGCTACTGAACTCTCACCTTCACGCGCATCCATTTAGCTCACAAATGAAAGCCAAGTACAGTCGGTGGAAAGGCATAATGGGTCTTTCTTCTTGCAGAGTGCGGCCATTACATACTAATTTCTTCTCGAGGCTCTCCATGAATTTAAACACTTGGCTGGAGCTGCTGAGTCTTGTGCTGATACAAGCAGCTCCAACAATGCCAGCATAGAAGGTGCTTATGCTGGTCTCAGTCATATGCACTGGCCACAACTGAGAGCTAAAGTGGAGGACAGCAGCTTTTTTTTTTTTTTTGAAGATTTCCTTTCTTCATTGTGGAATTTTCAGCTGTACTTTATTTTTCATTTAGATTGGGCATTTACCTTATTATATGCATTTTCTTCTCCACACACAGACTTAAAGATTTAGTCCGATAGATGGTTTTTACCACAAGTGATACGGCTCAGTGCTCAGGGCGCGAATGTATCCTGGGGTGAAAGAGGCACATGGAAAAACAGCTTAATAAATGCATACTATTTGTTTTTTAATTTTATTTGTTGTTTTACACTGAAGGCAGTGTCAAAAAGGTCTCTATCTGTCTGTGTATCTCTGTCTGCCTGTCCATTCTCTATAACGCAAGAACAGCCACCAGTTCCTTAGATTTGTACAGTATATACGGCTATTATCTACGGTTTTATTTTTAGTATCTACTTTACTTATTCACTCTTTTTTTATTCCCATATCTTCCCCACTCTTTCTCCCACCTAAAAATATCTTGGTAAGCTCATTTACTATTATGTTTTTGCAAGAATATTCTTCCTCTCATTCCAGTTTGTGGTATGAAAAAAAAAGTGCTACAGCCTATTGTGTGTTTGTAAAGCAAGTGTCCTTACTCAGTTGCTGTGGTCCGAGCCATCCATTACCATTATCACCCAGCCCACATTGTTGATGAGTGGTATTTTTGTGCCAGATTACTCACTGCACATCAGTAGCACCCAGGAGGCAGTGATTTAATTATGCAATTAGTCTGGTGGATGATTAAATGGCTTAATTAATAGAGGCAGATTGGGAATTTGGCTAGAGTTGACAATATTTAGCTAGCTCACTAGTTTGTGTGGATCTTTCAATAATTAGGCTTTAGCTCTTTTGTTCAGTGTAATGCACTGGTATGATGAGTGCCATGATGGAGAGACATCCTATTGCAAGATTTCAAAGCCCAATATTCATTTGGCTATTAGGGAATTTAAGTGGCATTCTTTTCAATGTGGCTTTCCATAATATTGGCTAGTATTTTTGTTAACTAGATAATAACTCTACTCGCTGATTCAATAAAGATGAGTATCAGTCACAGCAGCTAATGTAACTATAACTGTGTCTCACTTTGGGCTCAGCTGTTGCTCGGTAGGCGTAAGATTTCACACTTCATGCCTGCTTTGGAGTCATTAGATTTCCCTGTTCTCTGGTTTTCTCCTGTGGTTTGAGGCTGGATCGTCAGACAGGATTTTTTTTTTCTCTTTTTCTGTGGTCAGTGCTTTTGTCGTATTTACTGGATTAGTTCAGCTCTGAGCTCTCTAACGCAGCGTAGCATACACTTGTTCATCTGATTGACGGCCTGCGGGGACCAGAGGCAGACAGTTATTTGCTGCCTGTTTGTTTGCTTGTGCGCTGAGATATACTTCGCCGAGTTACTAGATTGTGAGGTAATGTCACTGGTGAGCAATGCAAGCTTTTTGTCAATCACAAATAGTTGTGGCAAAGGAACGATCACTGAAGCATGTCGTCTCCAGAATCGAGCGGTGCTTGCTGTGAGTGCATATTGTTTGCAGCACTTGACACCAGAGCATGAGGCTGAGAGAAGCCGCTCACCGGCCCTTAGAAGTGTGACGTTTTCTTGCTTGTGGAGAAAGACGACGCTGTCAGCTAGGATACTACTCAACATAATTACCACATGCACATGAGAGTCTGTGTTATTTCGTCTTTGACATTGTGGCAGAACATCAATAGTAGTGATATTTTTTTTTTACAGCTGTGAGGAGTGGTGCTTTATTGCGTTCAATTTGCACAATCTGAAAAGACACATTCTGGCGTTAAGTCAGTGGTTTGACCCCACTAGCAAGCCAAATGCTGGGTATAGTTTGAACTTCCCAGCTAAATTTGGTAAATCCTGTTTTCATGCCTCATTTTTGTAGCTGGAACTTTTTAAATAATTTACTGCAGTCTGTTTCTGTGCTTATACTGTTGTCAGACAATTCTCTCTAGCTGAGCATGAAGCCAATACAGTAGATATAATTACACTATTTTAATTGCACCTACTCAGCAGTCATAATCAAATGGACAAATTACTAAGTGAGCAATTTTCCATTTTTGCTGTACAGAATTGCACTACTAGAGGCTTCAAAGCTGAAAATAATAAATTGCGTTTTATTTTGCACGGTTACATTATCCCTCTTTATTTTGAGGCTTTTCCCTGTTGAACAATTGTCAGTTTTGGGTTGAATCCAGGAATTCAAAGTGTATCATCTCAAGAAAGGACAATCTAAATACATGGTAATAATTTTGAAGTGCAAGGAAAATGACAAATAATTTTCAGATTTTTTTTTTACAAGAAATTGGAAAAATGTGGTGTGTGTTTATATTCACCCCCCTCCAGTACCCCAAAATAAAATCAATTGCAATCAAACACTTTTAAGAATTCTCTCAATTAGAACTGACAGCAAAACCATATTTACTCATTGTCAATACATTTATGGCATATTTTTTGCAGATGTTTTCATTAGGTTTGCAGTTATGATTAATTAACTCAATAATACTCAAAGAACAAAATTAGTAAAAGCTCTGCTAGTTTTGTCCCCACCCCATGCAGATATTTCCAAATTATGCTGAGCAGATATTTATATCAACATAAAGGCAAGCAAAACACTAGATTCAAATGTAACACCCTGTTTTCAAACCAGGAAAAAGAATACAGAAAAATAAATTCTACCTGAACACAAGTAATAGAGAAAATTTATAAGGCATCTAAAAATGTTTGCATTGCTGTCTGCTATTAAGACTTATGCTTTCATCTGCAAAGTTCGTAGAAATGTGTTAGTCAAGCAAAAATTATCAAATTATTGTCTTGATTTCTAAAAATACTCACACTTCCAACTTACTTTTTGCTGGACTGCTTATTTCAAATGAACACCACTGAAAAATCATCCAATGACTCTGTTAAATAAATATTCACATTGCAGAGAAGAGTAGTTCCAACAAATCTGTATTCCTATTTTCCGAGTTTCTCGCGAAAGCTTCTAACAGTCTCTTGTGATTTTTAGCATCTAAGACACCATGATCTGTGTCAGCCGGGGACATTTACTGCATTGTGACACCATCCAAAAAGGCTGAATATGTCATTAGCATGCAAAATGTGCATCTACGATACTTGGAATGTATCAGCCAAAAGTTTTTACATAACCTATCTTCTACTTTATTAATATTGTGATTATGATATATTTGTGATATATTATATCACACTCGTTATTTTTTGTCTTCAGCTGAATTAGGTGCTTCATTTGTAATCATGAGGAATAACTTAAATAAAAGCTATTTAAATGACAAAGATAATTAAACTCCAAAGATTTGGTTTGCAGCAGCAATAAACACAGACACTGTTGAAAGGAGCTGTGAGATGTCCTTGTGCTTGAATAAGGGACAGTGTGCATGTACTGTGTGCCCCGTTGAACTTGAAGAGGGTGTCGCTACTGCTGTCAGCAGCCTGTCTGTCAGTCTGCCATCGTGGGATTGAGACATCAACCTAATCCATGTTTACACGGTCCTGCATGTGTCATGCCTAGCCGTTAACCACACAGAATTAGGCCCGCGTTTGACACCTCCTGCAACCTGCCACTTGAACCCATCATCTACTTTCGGGTATCAAAGTACAGCTCCGGCACTCCGTAAGCAGTTACGGCATTGTCAAGGGCCCAGAAGGTAAAAATAAAACAGGGGTCTCTATAAGGGGATTGAGGTGTGTGTGTGTGTGTGCAAGGAGAGACGATGGATGGCTACGGGTAAGTGCCACTCCTTGAATATCCTCTCCTGCTCCCTTCCCCACTCTACCTCTCTGTCCTTCATTCTCCTCATGGCCAACTCTCTCCCTCATTCTCTCTATCTTCCTGTTTCCCTGTCTCTGTTGCTTACTCAGAAAAGCTGCCAGTGTTTACTTCTCCTTATCCGGGTTTCTAATCCGCCACCAGTGAAAGAGTCCACTAAATGGATGGCGTCAAGAAGAAAAAAAAAAAAGAGAGAGAAGATGGGGGGTAGAGGGGAGAGAAACAGGCAGAACCATTAGAGGAGGGTTTATCAGTGTCGCTCAATCTGTTATCACTCCTATCCCTCTGTCCCCCACCGGCCGACAGCCACCACCTCCCTCCCTTGTCACAGAGCTACTGATAATAACCTCAACCAGTCAGTAAACTCACACACAACCTACTGCCGAGTGTATTTGCGCATGTCTGTTCTACACCATTGTTCATCTGCCTTGCCATAGATGAGAATATATGTTATGGTGGAGCGCTCCCAGTCACTTTCTGAGCCACATGAAAATGGTTTCAGTGGAGAATAAATAATTACACACTTCCCTCTCTGTCCTTTCATTCTTTTCATTAAGGGTATACTCTCAGTTAACTTCCTGAGCCCGATCACAAAGGGTCCAAGAAATAACATCATCTCCAGAAAACCCGAGAGGAGACTCTGAGTGTCCCTGAGGGCACTTTGAGGTGTGAAGCGGGTGCTCCAACATATCCCAGCTCCGTTTTGTTAGCACAGGCGCCACTGGGACTGAGCGAGGAGGGCTAGAGTTTACCTTAAGGATAAATGTCAGGGGGATCGACTAAATTAGATCCTCCCTGCATTAAGACATCAATGGCCGCTGGAGTGAGTGTGTGAGTCTTATGTGTGGTCCAGGCCAAAATGGAGCTCGAAACTGGAGTGGCGGAATGAGCCGCTTGCTCCATCCTATTTGGGACAAAAGACATGTAAGCAATAAAGATTCAAGCAAGAATAAAATTCATCCTCATCACCAATATGCGATTAAGTCGAGCATTACTATTTTCAATTTTAAATTAAAGTTTGCAGAGTACAAATTATTTTGGATGTAACTGCACCTGCTTTCATTTTTTCTGCTCGCTTTTTTCTTTCAAAGTGTTTGTCTTTTGCTCTTTTTTATTTTTCCTGTTGACACTACAAACTTCAATGTATTTTTGGGGGGATTTCTTTACTTTTCAAGGACCAGTACAAAGTACACATGATTTGGTTTTACCAATGGCAATCTGTGAAATGTACCTGGCATGTGGAACTTAGAATCTCAGAGTCAAAACTTTGCGAAATCACATTTCACTATAATTAAAAATGCATGTCTTTTTGGGTTTGTCTCTATGAGTTTTTAATATGTACAGCTTGACCACATTCTCCTGTGCTTTGCTAAGTTGCTCAAGTCCAATCAGATTGAATGGGTTTGTGAATTGCATAGAAAAAAGACTGTCTAGTGGAATTTGGTCAAGATTTACACTGAGTCATTGTCATCAACATGTTTGCCGTCTCCCATACATGGCTTTCTCCTCACAACTCTTTCTTAAGGACAAGATATTTGGAGTGCAGAACGAATAGTTGCCATGATACCAAATTCTTTCAAATGCGGATTGCAAGTCTACAACTCCTCCAGAGTTGCTTCTCTGATTAATACGCTCCTTGCAAGTTTGCAGTTGTGTCAAACTATATGTAACACTGATAGATCTATCAGTATAACACTGATAGATCAGTATCAGTATAATACTGATAGATTTATCTATCAGAATAATACTGGTAGATAGATAGATTTATCTATCAGCATAATACTGGTAGATAGATCAGTATCAGTATTATACTGATAGATCTAACAGTGTTACATAAGATTTTCAAAGTTTGGCATTGCCTCTTTTATAACCTAACCCTGCTTTGAGCTTCTTTACAGTTTTATCCCCAACTAGTCAGGTGGGTTACTTTGTCTTCTCAATGCTGTTTATTCAACTAATGTTCTCTAATAAACTTCCGAAATCTTCAGATAACAGCTGTATTTACTTTGATGCTAATTAGGTGACTTTAGAAGGGAACATATTTTTATTTAAAGAAATAAAAGTAAAAAGGGCTTAGTACATATGCACGGCACTCTTCCAATTTAACTAATAGAAATGTTAAAAAACGTTTTCCTTCAGATTAGCACCTGATATATTTTTAGAATAAAATAATGTGTTTGGTTCTGATGTAAAGAAGAAACTTTCACGACGACAGTATGCAATTCTGCCTAAACCCAAAGGTTTGCGTTCACCTGACAACAGCTGCACAGAGAAGACCTTCCCTTTGTCTCCAAAGAACCCTGACCGTCTTGGTTCAGGTGTCCTCGTACCTCCACCCAGAACCAAACACATTAAGAAATGGAAATACCTCTGCATCACATTGTGTAGCTAGTTTGAGGGTAAATGGAATTAAAAATGTGGAAAATTCACAAGGCACTTTCAGCTGAGCAATGTCAGAGCATGTATCCAATTCTTCATTAATCATTCAGCTTTTATAGTTTAGTGTTTTGACAATAATTCTAGAAATGGGGACGGAATTGTTACTTATAGCTCAAATCACAGGTGTTGGAAACTGGCTGGAGTCTATGAAAACTCTGCAGTTGCATTGTTGCAGGTTAGTCATCCCACCTACAGCTAACACATTTGAGAATACAGGCAACAGTGCCCGATAAACATGCTGGCTATGAAATTTATGTGAAACTGCAGACGGGAAATGACTACATTTGGATACGGCTTCTGTAGGTAATTTGCTGTGACAATATTACCGCAGGCTTTATTAGAGCTTCTGTTTTACAGATTTTGATCTCTCCGGCTAGGTTTACGGGAACAGGAGGGGGGGAAATGGCTGGTTCGGAGTGACATCTCTGCCACTTGGTCCACGCTCAGTCATTTAGAAGTAATGGCCGTGACCACTACCTCCATGTTTACATAGTAGTGGTCTCCCAGCACACAGCCGGTGACAAATTATAAAAGCAAGGCCTCTGCAGCCTGCCTGCATTTCATTAAACTTTAACTTCCCTTATCGGCAGCAACAGAGGATGGAATAATAAAGGGTGACAGGTATCTAAAGATGTATGTTTGGACTAGGGGACAGGAACAGCATGAGAGCCTCAGCCAGCTTTGTCACCAATGAAGGGGCATATGTTGCAGGCTATAAAAACTGAAGGCAGATGTTGCTGTTTTACTGAAGCTGGGAGAGGCTGATGGTGCCTTGCACATATGTCCACCATGAATAGCTGTCTGTTTCATGACTAATGTCTCTGGCTGACAAAATAAATAAAATAAAGATGAGAAAAAGGGAAATTACTGTTGTAGTTTTTAATATGTTTGTTTCCATCAAGCAATGATTTTATCTTAACTATCTTCCCCAATTGTTTGCAAGTGAGAATGCCACACTTTTCTTTTAATTATTATAAAAGATATTTTCTAAGATGTATATAATGTGTCCACAACATTCCACTAAAGATGAGAAACTAAATCATAATGACAATCTTTGAATAGCAATAGAAATATCTACAGCTTTGGGTAGATGTTTTTAAATTGAAATTATTTAGTTTTCCATAAAACGAAATAGCTTCAATTGTATTTAAAAACAATCTAGTTCTCATATTTGAATGCATTGCTTGTTTCAAACCCATACAGGTTTTAAAATAATATGAAGTGGCTCCAATATATGCTTAAATTTACCTAAATGCATCTATTACCTTTATTTTAAAGTGGGTGTGTTATGTAAAATCAACATTTTTGAGCTTTATATCATTTTGTAATGTTATTCTCTCATCAAAAATATAACTGGAATGCTGTTCTTTTTTCCTTCACGCATGTTTGAGAAATCCTTCAATCTCCCATTCAGGTGTTCAAAATGTTTGGTTTTACTGAGCGCTGCTTTACCACTCAGCTTTTTGTTGGAGCTGCATTCTCCAAGCTGAGGTTCCATCTCAAAGTTCTCTCCCCTGCAGCTTTCCCATTCAGTTCCTACAGACTAGTGGCAGCAGCAGTTAGCAAAGGCCTGCTTAAAAACAAGGACAAATTAGTATGTAATTGATTTGAGTTTTTGGGAAATGACACCAACTAAAAATAAGTTTATTCATATTACATTTGGTAATTTATTGCCAATTTTCTTTTCGTTTTAATTATTTTTATCAAACTTAATTTTATTTATTGTTTTGTCATTTATCGATCTGTGATGTTGTGATTGCTGTGAAGCACTTTGGCCAGCTAAGGTTGTTGTAAATGTGGAACTGCAAGTCATACAAACTAATTCTCAGTCCAGTGCTCCTACGAACTGCTCCAAGCAGCTCAATGGAAAAGCATTGTAGAGATGATGTGCTAAAGGTGGAGTGTCAGAAAGAGCAAGAGCTTCTTAAAGAAGAAGTTCAGTTTTAAATCTTAAGCAATTTTATAACTGAAGGTAACACAGTTACTTGATTTTGCTCTAAAATTGCACCATGTGCCTGTAAAATTCATGCTGAATTAAGATTTTTAGATAAAAATGGCTTTACTCCTAATTTTCTTCTTCCTGGAAAGTGTCCTTCTGAAAGTGGGAACTAATTTCTGTAAAGAGAAATGCTCCTAAATTTACACACCAAGAAGTTTTACAAATGTCTACTATAGACGACATGTTATGGTATATCTCAGGTAGATATACTTTCTGCTTCTGCACAAAAAACTTTAATAGGTTGGACTGTGCGTACAACTGTAATATTACATTTTTGAGATATTTTAAATACATAAAAGGTGGAAAAGAATACCCGAACTTTATATAATAGCAATGTACTCATAAAGCACTTGTATTACTTCTGTGTAGAGCTGAATATAAACTAAATATGACTGATTTAGAGATGTGTCTTTGACTCTGCTGAATGAGTGAGCCACAAAAAAAAAATACTTGAGGTATGCTGTCATTCATTATTAGTGAGAACAATGGGCCTCAGCCTTGCCAGTCTCTCTCTCTGCTTGTGTTTTTTTTTCCCCACGCTGAGGCCTCTCTGAAATCCACTCTACACAAAATGACCCCTCAGAAAAGAAAGTTGGATCTCAGGCATAAGTTGGATGAGGTTTATATCTCAAAAGGACAATGTGCCAAGGCCAACATTAAACCATGTTAACATCTTCTGAGAGAAGCAGTTGATTGATTCCATAGAACCTTGTTTATCAAGGCCACCAGGTTCGAACCAAAGATATTTGGAATGTGAGGAAGAAAGAGGCAGTTACTGCAACAAAAAGCCTCTGAAGCGGCCTTTGTAAGCATCTGAAAGGACCTATCTACAGCAGGCTAGGCTCTCCCGCCGAGCTGACGAAAGACTACCATGTAAATAAAAGCCAAGGGTGAGCTCACAATTTCGCCTGCTTGAATGAAAATGGCCACAATAACATTAGAAATGCATGCAAAAATAAAGCCAACCATCCCTTTCCCTATAATGCTCAGCAGGAGATTACTCTTTATGCAGTCTTGCAAATGTATATGAATTTCTTGCACAGCTCGAGTCTAAATAAATCCTGTTCTCTTTAAAAATTTGATAATTATATTCATTTTGCCAGATGATTGATTTGTCAGGTAAAATGTGCTCAGTCTGCTATATTTGTTTTAAAGTACAGCTACCTGGTGTCAGTTTG
This sequence comes from Girardinus metallicus, assembly GCA_903067095.1. Taxonomy (NCBI): domain Eukaryota; kingdom Metazoa; phylum Chordata; class Actinopteri; order Cyprinodontiformes; family Poeciliidae; genus Girardinus; species Girardinus metallicus. The sequence goes on along the minus strand of CAEGAE010035723.1, from coordinate 15,277 downwards.
TAATTGCCGCCCATTTTGTGAGCGAAACTGTTTCCTGGCTGACAGGCAGCCAAGCACATGCTGAGATAAGGTCAAATCTGCCGTTTTCTCATAGGTGTTGCTGGATGGAGGGTATTGGGCAGCCTGGGGAGGAGTCTATGTGGCTGAGATAGCCTCCTCCTGCAGGCGAGCAGGGCTGGAGTGCTGCAGCTGCTCTCCCTCTCTCTCTCTCTACCCCCCCTAGCAGCTATGTCCTGCTGGAGTGAGCCCCTTCACCGGAGCTTTGTCTGAGAAGAGAGTAGCCGAAAGGGCCCTCTGACACGCTGGACAAGACCTTTCAATGCACAAGCACCATCTCCAGCAGCCTCATAAACAACCACGGCTGCATTCTGCATACATCCCCGTACTGCACCGCACGAGTGCCGGTGTTTATCTGCCGCTTTTATGGAGTTTGAACAGAGTACTAAACTCAAACCCAAACACGGGAGGTGGAGGCAAGACCAGAGAGCCATCTGCCCCCTTCACGGCCTGCCAGCTTTCACCATCCATTTCTAGCGAGAGCTTGTCCGCATTCACAGCAAAACAGGAGGGAGGGAGTAAAAAGAAACAAGATAGAGTTGAACACCGTCTGAGTAAGTTTAAAATAGTTCTTTATCAGCAGTGTTTTCTGACTGCCTCTCTGAAAGGAAAAATAGAGATGTAATCAATAATGAACAACCTTGAAAATACCTGTAAACAGATGGCTTATTGAAACGACTCGTTCTTTCACCTTATCCCCCTTCCCCACACTCCCCTCTCATGTTTGTGTTTCCTAATTTCCAATCAAAAAACACGGCGTCTCCTGAAAAAGATTGCAAATCTTCTCGTAAATACCGGCAGACGCACAATTGTCTTTTATGTTTTTTTGCAAATAATAACCTGCTAACGCTTGTCTCTTAGCAAACGTTTCCTCCCGCTGATAACTCACACCACGTGTCACAAGGCGCGACAAAGCCCACGGTGTGACATATCTCGACCGGCGGCGGGGACACAGACGGCGAGGGGAAGAATGCAGAGGAGAGCGGAGGAGGTGGTGGGGGTGTTTTAAAGAGGAATGTAGTGTAATGTATGGTGGTTTTGTCCAGGTAACTGTTGGCTCAAATGCAGCTGTGACATATTTGAAATTGGCCCCAGCCTGCCCACAAAGACGGAGAGAAGCGCTGCGAGCGCTGGCCAATCCATACTCTCCAGACACCTGCTTGGCTTGGAGAATCCTCAGATATTGACCTTCAATTCAGCTGGCATTCAGAGCTGATGAAAAGAGATAAGCACTCTAATCTGTCCGTCGTCTCCGCTCTCCCATTTATTGACTAACTGACACGGACTTATTTTAGCTCCCGCTGCATGCTGTCACCGCACACCGGTGGTGCTACATAAACGTACTACATAAACCTAATGGATGTTTATTTTGAAAGAATTTAAGATGGGAATTGCTGATAAAGACGCACAAATCAATTTAAAACAAACAAAAACAATGTAATATTTCTTGCGATTTATTAAATGTAGATTTAATGACGACGCTACCTTTTTTTTCCATTAATACCAAAAAATATAATTTTTGATTCAAGTAGTCCTTAGACCTTTGCTTTAACATTAGTTTGTTCTTTACTGAAAACAATAAATGATCCATAGAAATGTGGAATGTTGTTTAACACTAAAAAGTTTAACACTGGAATTAACTGTCAAAAGAATTCTGGTTTTTAAAAATTTAACCTTTTTTTTAATCTTATATTTTATTTTCTTAACATTTGTTTGCTTTTCCTTCTTTATTATTTGATACATTACACTTTTGCCGTCATGCAATTATCATAACTAAAATAATGTTTTATAAATCTGAAAAAAAATAAAAATAACCGTCAAAATCCATTGGATACAGATTCTTAAGAAATTATCTTGTCATTGGAAGCTCACCAAAGAGCACCTAGCTTTCTCTCTTTTGTATCATATTTGAAATATTTGGCTTGATTAGAAAAAATGGTCCCTCATAAGAACCCCTGGCAAACCTGCTAAAATAAAGCATTTTGATGCAAGTACTAATGCAAATTACTCTTTAAGAGAGAAAGAGATGATGCACAAACATTTTAATCTTAAAAAAAAAAAGAAAAATAAGTAGAGCAACAAGAAAAAAAATGGCTTATTATTATTTAAGCTCGATACAAGAAAAAACTGACCAAAAATTTTGTTTTTTTTACTTGAACTCCTTTTAGATGCTTTTCACAAAATAAAAACAATCTTTGAAGCGTCACCTGTTTTCTTTTTTTTTTTTTCCTGTAGCACAATTGATACATTAGGCATTTGCTGTCACAAGTTTAATCAGTCCAAAGACACAGATTTTTATTACATCATAAAAACTCTTACTCCCTTATTGGCAAATGTTTTTTTGATACAAGTATTTTTCTAACAAATAATACAGATATTAATAAATATAACTTACATTTTCTATACAAAAATGCAAACTGCTCTTTATGTGTGTTGTCTTTTCCTATATGCAAGAAAGAACTTGAGAAAAGCAAAGGATGTTTGAAAATATTTTTTTTGTTGTTAAAACTATCCAGTAAACAGCTAAAAAGTAAAATTATACAACAATTATTTCTTGTAGTAGAATCTAAAGGGTTAAAATCCCAAAGGGAGGACTGAGCATGTGTAACCAGAATGTGTGTTAGTGAGGATTCATATGCATGTCTTTTTTGCTTTTTTTAATGTTTCAAGATTCTAAATTACATTATTCCAGGTTGGGGTCCTTTTCTTACCCCTCCCCGCAAGGTTCAATGTTTTCGTGCAACATTTGTAGGCTGAACGTTAGAGGCACTTGACAACGAGTAGAGGAGTAGGAGGAAGTGCTTTACGGGGAGCTTCTGTGGAGAACGGTGTTGCCTGCATGCTGTGTTACAAACCTGCCATGAAGGGCGACCATGTGGACGCGTGCAGATTATTGTAACTTTGCACGGTCTCACACCTCATATCAGAGAGACATCCGGTCATTTTCATATTCATATTTACATGTATATGAGAGCCATGATGTTCTAGGAATACAGAGCCATTTAAATTCACAGAGAATCCATAAATACCACCTCCAGAGAACCGGGAAAAGAGGAGGCGGGGGCGGGGGGAACGGAGAAAGAGGCCAGTATATTTATTTGAGTGACATTGTCTAAATTGAAGTTTGACACTCTTCACCACTCTAACCTTTATGCAAATGTGAAAACATCTATATGTGATGGACAGAATTCAATTAACTGAGATGACAGAAAATAATCTAGTGAACTGAATACATCATGCAGTTGAAAGGTAACATAATCATCCTGGTAGGAAAGGGTGGGGAGGAATGGTGGAAGAGAGACAGAGGAAGAAACAGAAGGAAAGGAGAGGGAGGGAGAGGGGGCGCTGGAGGAATGGGTGGGGAGGGCTCAGAGGAAGTAGAAGATAGAGCCCATTTCTTCGCCGTCTTATCGAATGGCACAAGCTCTATTTCTCCAAAGCAGAGTCTTCAGTCCACTAAACTCTTGATCTCAAATGAGAGACCCTGGAAGACTGTTGCTAAGCAATTAGGGGGCTGGGATTGTGGGGAGGGGTCCTTATTGAGTCGCTGATTCTCGCTGCTCAGTGTCCGTCATTACAATTTCTTCTCACCTCATAGACTTCCATTCTGTGTGGTGAACACACAGAAGAAAATCGGCTCCTCGGGGCAATGCTTGCAAATTACACTGCTGCGGTTATTTCACCAAACACACGGAGTCTGCCCGTCCACCCCCCAAATCAACAGTTGTTGAAGAGACCGGATGCTAAACGTCAAAAAAGCACACCAAAAGAAAAATACTTACAACTATTTTGTGTTTTGTGTTTAATTCTACTTTAAAATGCCATACATGCACATTAAAATTAGGAAAGCACATCTACATGCACAACCTATTCTATCTATTAATTACATCTACTAAAAGAATTCATTGCAAGAGTAAGTGATGGAGTAGGAGAAACCAAAGGAGCAAGGTAACTGATTTACAAAATAGACAAACACTCTAGTGAGCTGATGGCCAGATGGGGGCACCCTTACCCAACATTTGAGAAAAGCAGATCTCAATGACAGACGCAGCTCTCCTTAGTAGGAAATATACATATGTAAAGAAAAGTTGTTGTTGTTTTCTCTCTTTGACCTGAATCTATATAAAAAAAAAAACACCATAAGTGAAAATCACTTTAACCAGAGTAGACAGGATATTTAAGAGTAAATTAATTTTCTACATTTTTCTACAATGTTAACAAAATTCAAGAGTCTTCAACTCTTGAATTTTGTTAATATTTTCGAAATTACTGGAATTTGTCAGAATGTCCATCTGTCACTGTATTTGTTGGTGATCCAGTGGAATAAGTACAGTCAGGATACTAAGGGAGTCTGCCATGTGGTCACTAGATGGCTCTGTTTGTTCTGTAGCTCAGTCTTAGAGTATCGTGTGGTAACATGCTGATAACTTCAAGTTTTTCCTCAAAGATTCAAATTGAAATACCATACAACATTAACATTTAGTTTTATTTTATTGTTATTTATGCAAGTACCACAAGTGGCACTTGGTAGCCTTAAGTGTTACCAAAGAGAAACACAGATATCAGTAATATGAGGAGTATGCAGTTTAACAAACTTCCAGCTACAACTCGAAAAACCAGTGGTATCCTATGAACTAACTTTGAGTCCAGTAACAAGTGTGCATTTTGTGTATACAGACTTATGTTTTCCAGAACTACAACAGCATGTCCATCAAGACATGTTGTTCAAAAAGATTTAATGAGGCGCAAACTATGAGAAGTTCAAATAAGCAGTTTTATGTTACAGCTATTGCTTATTTTTAAATATGAAGAAATCACATTGGATTTATAAATTTGGGATTGACAAAAAATCTTCAACTTTCCCACTTGGCAAAATTGAATAAACAGTAGAAAAGAGTATTTCTCTTTTCTTATTTATTTAATTGTCTTCTTGAAAACAACACAATATCCAGAAAAAAATACAAGTCACATGGTTTGTTTCTGTTTTAAAACTACTCTCAGAATGGTCCCATTTGGAAACCTGAGTACTTGGTAGGTATATAGTAGTATTTATAAAACTCTTGAAGACACTGCATTGTGAAAATAATTTAAAGTAAGCTTGAAGCTGGATCAGTCATGGATCATGAAGTGATTCCTCTTCAGATCAAAGCTTTATTGGTCACAAAAACGGACAATGTTTAAGAATAACTTTTCGAAGAAAGGCTCCAGTAACATGTCTGCAAATCAGTGAGATAGGTTAATCTCTATGTCCACTAACAAGCGAACTACTGTTAGCAATCCAAGTAACAGAGGATTTCTTTGCATTTTGATGTACTGAAACTTTGAAGGAACTAACAAGCAACACAGTTTGTGATGTCCTTAGTGTTAAACAGATTTAATGAGACAAAAACTATCAGAAAACATTTATCACTGCATTCATTACAGCAGTTTAAAAGCTCAGCTGTTTTACTGTATTTAGGCTTTGTACGAATTCCAACTTTGTCACTGGTTTCCCACTTGGAACTTCGAGTTAAGGGAACATTTTTTTACACTCGGATCGTGAACATTTTTACTTCCGACTGAAAATTGAATGCAAATGATAAAACATTATTCCAGAAACAGTTAGCCATACAGCATTTAATCAATACAGAAAAAAATCATTTAGATTGTTGTAGCTTAGTAGAAGTCATTATGCTTTTTAACTGCTTCTCCTGCGCACAAAATTAAATATCATGTTTATAACAAAGTAGGCATGCAATAATAATTTACTGAGAACCATAACCTTTTTAATGCCTGGACATTAATCAACCTATTTGACCAAGATATTACATAATCTCTAATTTTATTTGAGTGGAGAAGGAATATATTAATAAATGTGAATGAATATGTGTATTGATGTGATTGGTTAATGGGTGTGCTCAAATAAATTGTCTATTTGTCAAGCACAACATGACAAGCACTTTGTCACATAGCAAGAATTTTACAGGCAAAGTTCTTTGCAGTGTGTGAAAATATGAGTTTTAGTGTTCTTTTAATTCTGAACCTGGACATGAAGGTAGATCTGCTTTCTAGCAGCTTTACCCAGCAAACCTCATCTCTCTCTCCACCTGTCATGTAGTAGCATGCATGTATTAGGTGGAAAGCCCACCCATATTTATGTTAATTCAAATTAAAAAGCAAAGAGCATTGCATTCACTAAGACCAGAGCAGATTGCATTACATATATATTCCTAAACAAGTAAAAACTACAACTAGTTGTAAGCTGGTGGCAAAAATTTAAATATTTCAAATCTGACGCAGCACAAAAAACAAATAGTTTGTGCTAAATATTTGTAAACTATGGAGGAGATTGCACTGCTTTGACAATTTCCCACTAAGTAGTATTGAGTGCTCATAAAAACCAAAACTGTCCTATATGTACCTTCTGCATTGTGTATTTACTATTGCTTATTGTTGTTTAAACTTTTTTTGTTGTTGTTTTTCACTCTCATTATTATGTTTGCCCCACCTCACGTTGCATTGTGCAGGAGGTCGGGCCTATATGTCCCAGTGCACCATGTTGGGACTTCTCAGGTATAATGAGGGAGTTGTGGCTTAGCTGCTGAGAGGGAGAGAGGCAGTACTCCAGCTCTGACCCCCTCCGAATTCTGGGAAAGCCATCCTAGGTTGACTCCTTTCCCCACTTCACAGTTTCAGTCAACCTAAGTTTACTCATAATGTTTACACCTATCAAGTTTTCTACTATGCTATTTTTTCTCTTGGTTAGTGTCTAAATAATGCATCCCACTGCTATGAAATGGAACAACTTTTTCCATACATTTTATTTTAGAGCAAAGACTGCAACACAAACCAACACTATAATAACAATTACACTTTTCTAAATTTGTCATACAGTTTTAATTTAACCTGTCAAGAGAACTAATTTAAATATCTTTTCTACAGCTAAATCAGAAAATGTGAAAGAAAAGCCTTGTAGCAGGAAGGTAATAGCTGCATATCTTCCTTTGACCCATACAAACAAAAGCTACTTTGTATTAAGGATTTTTTTTTGTGTAGAAGTAGTTTCTTTGATCATTAGTTTGGTTACATCACACTGTGAGGATCAAAGACATGTAACCTCTGGCAGAGAGAGGACGAATGAATAGAAAACTTGCTAGGAGATCAGAAATATCTTTTTTTAACATCACATCACTCCTATCCTTGAGGTTTGTGGCTCTGCAATGTCCACATTAGGAGCAGATCACACAGCAGGCGGGGAGGCCTCTGCGGCACTAGCTGTCGTCAGGTGACTCTCTCTGCAGCTTCGACAGCGGCACATCCCAGCAGGGGACATCGTTGATTGGTGACCACACACACAACAATATCATCTATGAACCCACTGCTATTCGGCTGCTCTGGCTTTGATGCAACATCTAATTGGCCGAGATGAACTGTTGCTGTGGCAGCTTGAGGCCGTGCTCCGCTGTATGCCAGTGCACACAGCCACTGTCTGTATTTAATTAGGTCCCGTTTCCCTGATGTGTTGGTTGTGTGTACAGTATGTGTGTGTTCAGAGTATATCAACATATACATCGTCTCGCGCTTTCATCTTCTCCTGCATGCTTTTAGTTACTTGATATGTTTCGTCTAAAGCATTTAAGGTTGACAGGTTATTGTTTGTTGTAATGAAGAGAAAGGTGCAATTAGAGTTTACATCAAACTGAAGTAGGGGAAAAACAGGGCAGAACATCATTTATCAGCCTGATTTAAGATGAAAAGGTTTGCTGTCTGAATTGCCTTGACGGTTTGCTTCCTCAGTTATTACTAGCTGGTGCGAGTGATCAGTTTGGACATTGACAGGGTGCGTTCGAGCAGAAGAAAGAGTGAAGGGTGTCATAGAGGTTTGTTTTCGCAGACCCTTGACTTCTCAGCGTTTGACGATGGGTCTGGAGCCTGTTGTCACTGTGGAGAGGCTGTGTGTGAGTGGCGCTTTGTTTAACTTCCTCTCAGTGAAGGAGAAACCAGCAGGGCTTGGTAATGAGTCTGCAAACAGGACTCAGAAGGAAGAGAACCAAGCATTGTTGCTAATTGCAGTGAGAGTGTACTAGCTGTAATTTTAACAAGTTTTTTTTTTTTATTAAAACCTCAGTATATAGTGACAGATGACAAATCCAAAACTCATATAAAACAGCATAAAGCTTAGGCTATAAACAAAATTGCTAAATACTCCTTTAAATTTATGCAGGCAGTTACATTCCAACAGACATTTTCATGCCAGAAACAAAGGGCAGATTCAGGAATAATGGTGCTTTGTTTATTTGCATAAAATTGAAGAAACAGTGCAAAGTATCATGTGTTTCATCTTGTACTAAACTCACCAGCACACAATGACTGATTATGGTAAATTACCATCCCTGTTTGAGCTCCCGAAAATCTGCTCTCCGTGCTGTATGCAGCCCTGAAGCAGGGGAAGAAAAATTGTTCCGCCCAAGTACCATAAAAACAGATTGGAAGCTCGGCACTGTGAATTAGCTGCACAGGAAGCCCCTAAACCCCTTGTTTTATTCATGAGCGTGTAGGCTATCGGAGTCTAAGAAACCCCTGTGGCGTCGCCCGCTACATCAAGGTTGCGCGCTGCGACCATGCAAGGCCTTCTTTTTCTTTCTTTTTTTTTGACATGTCACATTAAAAAGCATCACGGATTATCATCTTCTGTGATCAGAAGGTAGATAAACAAAATCCAATCTATTTCAGCAAGAGAGATCAATGAAACAGCCATACTAAAAGATTTGAAACAGTGAATTTTCATTCAAATCATGAAATCCTGCTTAGAAATGTTTACTGGTTACATTTTGGTAATGCGAGGCTTTTATTTGGGAAAAAAAAGAGGAGATGTGGTGGAATGTGAGCTTAGGAACTTCAAAGAACTTTTGAGAACAAGTATTGTTAACAATAATTCTTTAGAAATTGAAACAGGGAGAGGTAGTGACTCCTAAGTGAGACCCATGCAGAGCATATGCACCAGCAGGTACTAAGTAAGTAAGTATTAAAAACCTAAAGTACAATTATGTAATGTTAGATGATTGGATTTAACCAAAATAAAATTCTAAACAAATAAGTCGACAACAGTTTCCAGAATGACTCAACTGGGTCCAAAAAAAGTAGATGAAAGTGGTCTGGAAAGATGGCTTCAATTGCATAGACTCGCTTACCTTGATTTTTAAGAGCTGGAGACAGATAAGAAGCCCTAATCAGTCAACTTCAGAGGCCTAGCTGGTGGTGACGTAAGTCTGGAGAATATTAAAAATGTGTTGCCATGTAGAGCTATAAAAGTTCAAACCAAAACCTTAAACTGTACAGCAGGGTAGATCAAGTAGCAAAGGTGTGACATGGGAAGCACTGAGGATCCATTCTCAGCAACCACATTTTGGAAAAGCTGTAGGTGAGACAAAGAAGTTTTACTATGGGTTGAATACCATCTGAACATTAGATATCATAGCACTCATTTAACTAGCATTTCAAAACTGATAAAAGGAGAACCAGCAATATTTTTTTAACATCTTGTGTCATTGATAAAACGTCAGCTCCTGGTGTTTGATGGTAGTTTGAATGTATGTAGAAAGTCAACCGCAGAGAAAATTATCAGATAACAAGAATTTTTATACATTTCCTACATTCTGTAGAACTGAAACTTTATAGATATACAGGGGCTTAAAAATAATACAATTACTTAATATCACCTCCATGGTGATTACAAGAGAGCTCACCAAAAGATGATATAGGGAATCAAATTAAGCACATTAAGCACAAATAAAATAAGGTCAAGCACTGAATCTTGTGAAATTAAAGCTCATTTGAAGTTAAATTTTCCATTAAAAAAGTCCTTATTGATAATTAAGGATCAAATCAATCCAGCTGTACCACATATGCTTTCCCAATATTTTAGTATCTGTAGTTACACTGCGTGATGATGAGTATTAAAGACAAAACTTAGTACCACACTAGAACACTGCAGAACCTCACATACTGATGAGCTACTGGGCATTCAGTAGATTTATATTATATGAGAGGAAATAAACTAAACACATTTGACAAAAATGCAGTCCAAATTAGTAGAAAGCTATCCAAAATACCAAATCCATGGTTGACCTGGTTCCTGTCGTGTTGCTGTTCCTGAAATTTCTTTACAGTTTATCATCTGTCATCAATTCTAGACTGAAGACAAATTAACCAATACCTTTTCATGTGGAGGAGCAGTGGCTCTATTCCAACCTTCTCTCAGATGATTCCCTATCTCTAGGGTTTAGACCAGTCACCCTTTGGAGGATGTTTATAGCAACCTATTCTCTCTGATGAAGACAAACCACCATAAAAATAATGTTTTATATAAAAACAGATAAAACATATAAAGGAACAGTAGTCCTTTATATCTCCTTTATAATATTTTGCAAAATTGTAAAAACTAGGGTTCTGGGTACATTGTGTATCACACCCATAGCACAGAATCACACAAGAACAACTTACTAAAGAGGTATGATTTAAGCACTTTGTTATTGCAAAATTAAACAATAACAAAATATGTCCCTATACTAATTACACAACGAGGATAAAAAATAAGGCTGCATGTATTTTATTCCCTTAACAGTTATTAAATGTACATGTGTCACAGTGTTGAACTTGACAATGTGTTAAATTCAGCCTTGTTTATTTGGTTTGTCTCTGTGCCAGCATCTTCTTAATTGTCCTCTCTGAACTGAGCAACTTGGTCGCTTGTCATTATGGTGGCACTGAAGTCCTAATTAGTGCAATTGTTATCTGTAAGATGGCCTCTTTTTTTTCCCCTGCTACAAAATCATATTAGATTCAGACAGCTCATTTCTATTCCCCCTGTCATCTCTCTAGAAATGACGTGCAGTGCTTGAAACTGTTTATTTCCAAATTCAGACCTCCTCCGCGGCAGCCATCGGCTTCAATTACCAGTTTTTCCTGAGCGGAGCCATCAGGCAGCCTGACACTGAGGTCCAACCTAATTCCCACCTTCTCCAAAGTCAAGAGCATAATGTGCAGATAAAAAAGGTGGAAAATAGCCTGCCGCTCATTAGCATGCGGCGCCTGCCTGTTCATTTGCTTGCTGCGAATGAAAGTTCTGACACTCAGCGCCTTGTGCAATACGAGAACAGTCCTCTTCAGACTGCGTCATGTCCTTACTGCCACAGAAAGGTCATCGGCATAGGTGCATGCTAACCAACCGGGATGGCTGCTCTTCACTGGCCCACCTGGGAGCAAGGTTAGCTGGGGGTATTGATTCAGGGAGAACCTCATTACCTCCTGAATCAACATATTATTGCTATGTTTCACCCAGTCGAATTGTTTACAAGTGTCTTTAGTGCGGGCAAAAGCCTTTTCTGGCAGGCCATGACCACATTCATTAGTCCCTGACCCTGGTGATTATGTGTTATCTGATAGGCTGCTATCTGGCTTGGCCGCATGAGCAGGGCCAGTGGCCTGCCTTGGCCTGGACCCATTACAACCAGACACTTTCGCTCGCTGTAATTCTCTCCCTCTGCCCGCTCAATCCCTCTTTCCCACTCTGTGTGCTCCCTATGAATGTATCCATTAGCCTGGTGATGTGTAAATTGTTTTCACCTGCACTGTGGGCAGATGGGGAGCAGTGTCTCTGTCGTGATTTCCTATGCATGAGCTTTCTAATCAGCAAGAGAGTAAGACGATTCCCTTGCTTCTTGCCAGAAAAAGGTGAGCTTGCGCGAGCATGCACAAATACATTACAGGCACACATGTTCTCTCACTCACGATTTGCAATCAATATGCATGCTCTGTTGTGGGTATATTGGTGCAGTGGCAGCAGTGACAGGGTTCATTACAGGAGCTCACCTTACAACATGATGATGGCTTAATGTGGAAGAGAGGGATGGGGCCTGAGTTGATCCTTGCCCCCTGCTATCCTCTATTTTACTTCAAATTGAAGGATGATTTGACCTGAAAGACTAAACCCACATAAGCACAGTGACTACCAATGGTTGTGTCAACTGAGTGTGACCCATGGAGCAGACAGGAAAGGATGCCCCTCACACAAACAAGTAAAGCATTTCCTAATGTGTTAATGTGAATGTGAGTCATGCCTTCTGGGTCTCTTTTTGAGCACTGGGTCAAATGGGCCATCCACATCTAGATTGGCACTTTGGTTGTAGGAAGAGGTGCTCAATTATTGAGTCAGCTTCTTTTAGCTCAACCAATCTGGAAGATCCAGGTCTTAACAGCAACTAAGGAGTCAAACTAAAACTTTTGCCCACACTTTCATTGATGATCATGTGATGGTTTTGAATTTTTGAACTGAGGGTCTCATAATGAAATGTTAAAAGCAGTTTATGTAACATTCAGTAGATTACTTTGATAGTGTCTTCATTTGATGTAAATCTAAATCCGTTGGTCCTAGAAGGTATTGGTTAGCCATCTGACTGCCAAGTCCAAAGGAGAATTCTACCATCATAAAATATCAACAGTTTATTTCTAAAAACATCATATGCTTATACAAATGATGTTATAAACTTTTAAATTATTATTATGTTTCCATGGGACAGTTATATTCATAAATGCCGTTGATTATCAGTGGCAGCAATTATCTTAACATGTGAAACATGTTGAGAATAGAACAAGTTAAGCTTTTTAGATCAGAGTAACTGGAAAACTCATTAGAATGAGTAAACAATGGAGCACATACAGTGGCTGCTAATGTGGCAAGCCAAACAAACAAGCAATAGTTACTACCTCCAAAATAAAAGTCAGTTTTTCAAAATTAAGATGTGACAAGTTTGTATTTTATTTTCTTCACTTGAATTAGTTTTTAGCTGTTTCCTCCAGCTTTTTAACAGTCTCATTAATGAACAATTTGCCCTTTTATAGTGACTGAAATGCAAGAATGAAAATTCAATTGGTATTTTAACATCAGTTTCTTTTTGTGCAATGCTCTTAGTGCTTAAAATATTGAGCTGTCTTTTTAAAGTAAAGCTTTAACTTATTTCTTTGATTTCACATAAAACCTTTTTGATTATTTGGTGTAGATAACGTGCAATATTCATAGACTTGCCTTGCATTTTGCTTGAGCCTCCAGAGCCAATAACATAAGATATTAATTGCTTATAAATTTTAATGAAACATCACCTTAATAATCCTGAATTATTCCGTCGACTTCCTTAAAACTTCTGAAGGACTTACAGTGGCTCAATCTTATCAGGGTCATAGATCAGTGCTACCAACCGTTAGACACCAAGGTCTTAATGTCAAATATCTTGACCCAAAACATCAAATAGCTGTTGGGAATCTAATCTGTCAAAATCCACACCATCCCTCAAATTAGCTGTCAGTCAAAGTCAGAAGTGAACAAGATCAGCCCATGAATTACAAGCAGGTCAAAAAAGTTGACAAGTAACACAAGAGGCTAATGTTCAAAGTGAAGAATATGGAAAAATGAACAAAACAAAGAACGAATTTACTCTGCATCACAAGACGTGTGTAACAACAAGCCATTGTCATTAGACCTGAGAGTCTTTGTTTGAAACCACACTGACATATTGTGCTCTCAGACAGCACTCGAGACTGCCCTGATGTTTATTCAAATAACCAACAAGTGCAACATTGGCATGAATTGGATCTTCTTTCTTCCAACTAATAAAGGACAAAGGCAGTAAAACAATTTATCTCTGGCTGTCTTAACACAGCCTAGCTCACTTTCTGTTTTCTTCTTGAATCTCAGCCAAAAATAGAACCACTGAATACTAGTTCCACTTCAGGCCTTTTTATTTGCTCAACTTTCTGTTCTATGAAATTATAAAGGGGACTTCTTGCAGCATTTTATCCACTTGATAGCACTTAGTTAATTGCTGTCCTTTCATCGACAAAAATGCGTTCTGTCACAGAAGATGCACACACCGAACGATATGCATTCACTGGCTTTGTAAAGATCTAAGTGATATTGCTTTTTATGTATTATAAAGTTAAATATGACCTGGTTTTAAACTGATGTATCTAATACCATTGTCGGCACACATTGAATCTCTTTAATACAAATTTGTGAAAATCAAACTATAGCACTGCCAGCAGCTGTATAAGTGGCTACTTTCCGAAACAATCATAAAAGCCTGGTGAAATCTCTTTCACTAGAGTTATCAGCCAATTACAGATACAAGTGATCATTGAATTAACACATGAAACTTGAAAGCTTTTGCACTTTGATGCAAAATGTTCTCTGGGAAAAAAAAGAAAAAAAATTATGTCAGACCTTAAATTACAATAACACATTGAGCCACCTGAGTTCTGGGGCAGTCAGTGGGTATTGTGGATGTTAAAATGAGAAAATGTCACAGTTGTTCTTTTTTTTTCCCTTTCTTAAATTTTTGTAAATGCTAACTAGACAAAGATATGAATGCACAAGAAAAAAATCTCCACATTTCTTTGTTTAATAAAGGAAATGATATTTAGAATTAACCCCAAAAGCTGTTTCCCTTTGAAACCACGGAAACCAGAGCAATGGAAGAGCAACAAAAGACAGATAAACCCAACAGCACAAAGACTTGAGCAAACTGTTCCAAGTCCTGCACAAGGGAGGATGGAGTAAAAAGGGGAGGAGAATGGGGAAATAATTTAGCATTTGTGTAAGCTGTTTATCAAATTATTAACTGCACAGATGTTTCCGACTAGGCTACGAGCTGAACATGAGCTCGACCAAGAGGAAAAAAGGTCTGAAGGATTCAATGGAGATGTGCACTGCATGTCAATTTAATTTACTAGCTGTTAATTCTTATGCAAATTGTGACCTCTGTTGGGGCGTATCAATGGCTATACACATTGCATGTTGCTGCAGGAGCAGCAGAAGAAAAAAAAAGCAGTGAAAGATCCCTGCTAAAAATACACTAAGATAATCACTGCAAAATAGTGTTATATTTGCAGTATTTCAATTTATTTTGTAATTAGAAGAAAATGTATTTAATAAACAAGCAACAAGTAAACAAACATGTTCAAATGGTTTATTACATCATCTATCTATATATATATATATATATATATATATATATATTCAAAATAAATTAAACAACTATCACCGTTTCTGAAATATTCAAAATGTAGCTGATAACAGGTCTGCACCAGTTACCACAGTTCATCTTTTTATTTAAACCTAAAACTCCTCTGTGAGGAAAAAGCCAAGACTGTCCAACTTGTACAGCCATTATATATATATATATATATA
>CAEGAE010035715.1:0-20158 GCA_903067095.1 Girardinus metallicus | reverse complement strand
ATATATATATATATATACAGGTCACTACTCATTTTAGTGACCTGTTGGAGGTCATGTTTATTATAAATTTATGTTTTTCAGTAGTAATTAAGCCCATTTTTGCCGAATCAACCAAAAACTCCTATCCTCTGTCAATTTTAACCAAGAGCTTCTGCTTGGATCTGAAATGCTTTGCTGACTGCTTTATGCTAAGGATAACAATCCACCAGTGGTTTTTCTACTAATCTTGAAGATGAACAATTACTCAGCCAAGTGCTTGAAAATTACTGTTGTCTCTTTAATAGGGTTGTGTTAATGGAAAAGCTCTTTTTGATCACCTTAGATGGTCGCCTTCATTACACATGGGTTAAAAATATTGTAATTTCAACCCACATTGAACAGACCAATTGAAAGTTGACGACTGTAATCATCTGTATATGTGTGACACAGGCATTGCAGCTCAAATTATCTTTTGAAATACAATTTTACCAGCTTGAAAACATTGCTGAAAGTTCACTGAAACGTTAACTGTTTTCCTGCATCTTTTGATGTCACATCCTAAGGGAACGAGCAAGAAGAAACCAGTTGATTTAAAAAGCATTACTTTGCAGCTGCACAACAAAGGATATCACTATGCTTTTCAGCACTTCATTGTTGACTATTATCAAGGTGTGAGGGCTTTGAAAACAACACCTTTGGTAATGTCTGTAACAATTGCTATGTGGATAAAGATATGCTAGAAGGAAATAGGCGGGCAATTATGGATATGGCTGACCTATGTGAACTTTGCACTCACCCAAGTTTCAGCCCCATTGTGACTGGAAGTCAATATTCCCTGATTTGCTTTTGCTCAGACCTTTGTTTGATGTAAGACTGCTATAACTGTAAGGATTTACCAAGATGAAGAGTGGTGGATTCAACTGTGAATCCCTTTGCATGTTTTGCAAAGGGAAACTCGCGTTTGCAAAGAAAGTATGTAGAAAAAGTTTCAAGAAAGTCAAAGTATAGACACATTTAAAAAGTAAATTTCTTCAAATATCGTTTTTGAAACCAACTTTGGAAAGAAAAATGGTTGTCAACATCACCAGTAAACCTTCACGTGGAAGGTGAACCAAAGCAATACACAGACAACAGGTCTGTGTGGTTGTGCTTGTGTTGTGCTTGAGGCGGGAAGCACACCACTCCCAGCTGGGTATTGCCCTGCAACTGACCTTGCTGTCTCTGCAGTAATTAGACAGCGGCAGGCGACTGCCTCCTGAACTCCTGCTGCCCCCTCTGTGTGCCGCCTCTCTGCTGGCTCATACAATGGGTGTGAAAAGGAGGGTTCATACCCACCCATACATTGAGACTTGGGAGATAAAGTATCACTGTAATTCAGCTGAAGCAACTCAGTACACAGAGAGCTGTGCCTCAGACTGTATCGAGTGACGTGCTCTATCTCTGTCAAGAATTTCTTTCAAGCTCTACCACATTAATTTGTTGATTAGAGAGCTTTTACTTGATTCGTGTGTTGACATTATGTCTTGTTAGGCATGCCTTGTTGGAGCAATCAGCGGTTTATCACCAAAGAACACTGCCTTTGCAAGAACAATTAAAAACAGTTTTCTATCCGGATATCAATTTGGCCAATGTGTGCTTGCTCTGATTGTCCTGTGTGCTTTGACAGGTGATAAACTGATAAATTAAATAATGTTTTAACAGGAGAACACGATTTTAAGTGCCGAGTTTTAATGAGAACTGTCAACTTTATTTGTCTGGCTCAAATCCTATTAAAAGCTTTAAATTATTTATCAAGACCTGTCTTCCTTCAGTGATTACTTAAATGACCTTGCAAATGAAGCAAACAAACAAAACCCCAATCAAACGAGAATTGTTTTCAGAAAGAGGCAAACTCCTGATTGCCAACAGTTCTGATAAGGAATTGAAGAGCACATTGAAGACTGTAATCGGTGGTGCCCCTAAACTGTATTGCTTAAATATTTGTTTATGATAATCTACCATGTTCACCATTAACCAGAACACTACCAAAGAGAATCATAATGTGAAAAGACTGGTTCTGAAGATCTTCCATTGTTTTCTGACAATACTATATTTGATTCCTTTCCAATTGAATTTATTTATTCAGCACTACTTCGCAACAAATGCCATCTTAAGGTACTTTACAAGGCAATTAGACCCCATCTACATGCAGAACTATATGATCAGTTATTGCAATCATATGGAATTATTAAAACTTAATTACATACTTTCCAGTTCAATCATAGTTATAATACAAAGCAGTCCATTTCAAATTATAATACCAGTTGACAAAATATTAACTAAGACTCCTTAGTTGATTGTATAAAGTCATTGACTTTGATTGCAGACCTCCAGATTGTGCAGTCATATATTTAGAACATCGACACAGTGCAAAAATACCCAGTTTCTGCAAAATTATCAGATATAACTTCTGTAATGACATATTTCAGAATCATATCTCAAAGTCAATGTAAATTCCCTCATACCAACTGACTAAATGGGTGTTTACAAATAAACATTGGCAAAATAATATGAAATTCCAGGCTGAACATGTGAACATTGGGCCAAGAAGCAGCTTTGCTGTCTACATGCTTCCTGACTTAAATATGCAAGATCACTTTACTGTGGATATTTTTGCCCAGTGCTATCCTCACAGTCATGGGCAACCAGCCAAAGCCTGCACTGACATCCTCAGCTCTTCACACACACATTGTCTACGGACTCCCTTACCAGCAATGACAAGGCTCATCTGCCCAACAAGCTGTGTAATCTCTTTGAGAATTTGTATTTGGGAGATGAGGATGGCTGACCCCGTGATTTCATTACCTTTCCCTGACCCCAAAGACTGACAGATCTAATTGCCCAATCACTGGGTCCCCCTCCTTCCCATCCCTATCCAACCCCAAGTTCCCTGCTCAAATGACCAGCGTTCATTTAGTGTACGGGTGGATGAAGAGACAGTTCATTCACAGCAACCTCGAAGCCTTTAATCTTGTACGAAGACTATTTGTTTGAGTAAAAATGGCCTCTTTGTTCTGTCAAAGAGGCCATTTGACAGAACATGTCTTATTGTTCTGTCAAAAGAGCAACATGTCTTATTGCCAAAAAGTTGCATAAAAGATAATATGTTCAGTCAAAGACTGACTATAACAAATACAGAATAAGTAAATCCCCTTTTTACCCTCTCACGTAATATACAGTACACATAAGAGTGCACTTAATTAGTTTGTGTTGTGCTCAGCTTCTTTGCAGAACTTCTCTTTATTTGTCTCTAACCTTTAAAAATCTTGCTGCTTATCAGGTGATCCTTTGGGGCAGAACAGAGAAGTGTTTAAAAGAGACAGTTGAAGAAATCTCCCTCTCTGGATCAGAATGCTGTTACTTTGTTTGTGATGTGGCCAATCGGGACGAAGTGTACAAACAAGCCAAGGTGGTAAGAGAAAAGGTAAACTGTCCTAATTGTTGTAAAGCTAGAAACTTTAAAACATCTTCTTATTTTCCAGCATTTAATTTCAATTTTAATGTCCATGGTATCTTGTGCTTTGATGTCCAAGGTTGGAGATGTTACGATATTAGTGAACAATGCAGCAGTAGTGCATGGTAAAAGTCTGATGGACAGCGATGACGATGCTCTTCTAAAAACTCAACATATCAACACCTTGGGACAGTTCTGGGTAAGCATTTCACAAGTCAAAACAGAGACTGTTTGCCTGCAGAATTAGGGGAATTCCTTCTGGTGGATTATCCTTACTTTTATGTTTTGATTATAGTATGAAAGTGTATACAGAAAGCACCCCGGACATGTCAGTCATGACTGCTGTTAAGGCAGGTTAAGTGAAGAATTTCCAAATTGCCTTTCAGTCTCTGACACATCAGAGGAATTTTGAAACTCTCTGCATTTTTTTCTGTAATAAGATCGAAGGACCTTGTCATAAGGAAACATAAATGGAATTATCAGCTAAATGTAATGGGAAATATAAGATGTAATGACACTGCAGACAGTTTCTTATGTTGGTTCTGTTCTTCATTCCCCTTCCTGCATTTGTCTCCTTTCCTTCTTTCTCTCTTTTTATGTTAATGTTTTAGACAACAAAAGCTTTTCTGCCTCGAATGCTGGAGCTACAACACGGCCATGTCGTGTGCATTAACTCCATCCTCTCCCAGTCCCCAATCCCTGGGGCCATAGACTATTGCACCTCTAAAGCCTCATCACTGGCCTTCATGGAGAGCTTGACACTTGGCCTGTTGGACTGTCCCGGTGTCGGCTGCACCACTGTGCTTCCGTTCCACACCAATACAGAGATGTTTCGGGGTATGAGAGTCAGGTAGGTAGACACGCAAAGCTCTGAATCTATATAACCAGATAAAAAAAGTTATTCATTTAATAAGATTGCTTCATTTATCGCCAAATCTTAAATGTATTATTTTCTAGGTTTCCTCAGCTCTTTCCACCACTTAAACCTGAAGTAGTTGCCCAGAAGACTGTTGATGCTGTCCGAACTGACAAGGTCTTCCTTTACTTGCCCTGGTCAATGCACGCCCTTGTTATACTTAAAAGGTAAAATGAATTCTCTTTTCATATTTTCTGTTCTTTTCATTTGATCTGGGCTTTTTAAAAACATTTTCACCTTAAGTTATGCCTTTTATTGAACACTTTGTCCCTTGTCTCTCCAAACTCTCTAGCTTCATGCCGCAAGTTGCCCTTGAGGAAATCCATAGGTTCTCTGGAAGTTATACCTGCATGAATACATTCAAAGGAAGGACATAAATCTGGATTGTACTCATCTCGAGAGACTTTGTGTTGAAATAAAGGGAATATGGACCTTAAAGCAATCAAAAGTGGAGGATTTCTTTTGAAATCGAAGATGAACACTTAAGGGACATAAAAAGTTGCTGCTTCTGCACATAGAAGTAAGCAGTAAACTACATGAAACACCTCCCTGTGTGTACATGTATAAAGCAGAATCCATGCATTTATACAAGCTGTTATTCTGGGAAGGCTTTTGTGACACATTTACTATTTTGTCAATTTTAAAATCCTTTTTAATGGGTCTTAAGGAAAACAAAGTAATAAAACTGAGTTTTAGAAATAAAATGTCTTTTATGTTTAAAATGAAAATGGCAAAACACCAAGTATCCACACAGTATTATATGACTGGGTGGTGACTCTCAAAGTGTGATAGCAATTGAATTTATTCTGAGCACAAGGCTGTGTCAGAGATGTCGAAAACATAAAACATTCTCTTGGGAGGCACATGAGGCGAGCTCTTGTTTGGTCTCAGCTTTCAGAAAACATTGTAGGTATGCAAGGTAATTCTCAGTGAAAAATAATGAACCCAAATCCGATCAGTTTGGCCCTCCACATGTGGGTTAAATGGCTTTGCACAAAATTCAATTAATATGGACAGGCAGTGAGACCGCTGATGTTATTGCACCCAGCAGTTATCATGAGGCTTTTATTATTCAACAAAAAGAAATTTTATTTATTTAAGGGGGAGATGATAATATATCAAATTCGATTTAACCAGTTTAACTCTTACCCAGACAATGTTAAGATGTCTGGAAATATGGCACATTTGTGTTTGCAGATAAAACAAGCCCCCAGAGGCATATATAACAGAAGAATGGAACAATGTGGGTTCTCTATAGCACATTCAAATACTGTAATACAAAACACATGGAAAGAAGAATAACACAATAGATGAGATTTGACTAAATTCATAATTACCTTTTTAATCAACGTGGGGTTTTTTCAAACTGAAGAATAAAATTGGGAGTTGAGCTTGGTAGATCAATCAACACTCTTTAATCTTAAAAAAGTTTATCAGATCCTGCATGTTCTATAAATCTGCAAGGATCTTGGAATTAAACATTGCATTGACTCACAAGTGCCTTAAACCACATTTGAATAAATGACCATTGATTCTATCTAAAGAGGCTGTGAAATACAGAGCCAGTAAACAAGTTAACTCCAGCATGTTAGATGAATACTTTGACATTTTGGTAAATGTGCTGATTAACTTCCATGCCTAAGGTTATAAGTGAATATCAATACTGTTCTCATGTTTCTTCCATAACTGAGAAGCTAATTAGCTCACTGTAGCATTATGGGGGTGGGATCTGTGCTAACCTGGCCTTTTCCAGAGGGAAATAATCTGCCTTCTGAAAGTGATATTGATTACTTTATCTAAATCTTAGCAAGATAGTGTAAGAAGCCCACTGTATCTTCCTACTTTCTTAGTTAATTTGCATTGAGGGCAAAATACCATCTCAAGCACTTTACTGTGTCCTATCAGACATGCTTGGGGGAAGGCCCAGAGATAATAAGTTTTATTTATTTTCTGTTCTCTCAACATTTCATTTCACTCATTTTAGTCAACTTGGCATTTAGTGCAAACTAAATTTTAAGTATGGCAGCATAAAAGTAGCTATGACCATTTGTTTTCGATTTGTTTACAATGAAGGTATTTTCATAGTAGATGTAAAATGGAGGTAAATTCCCTTTCTTTAGTTACACCAACACAAAAAAGGGAAAGTCATTTAAATTAATGAGCATCATTACGTTTTATGCTTTCTATTCTCTTTTACATCAGAACTAAAACAAAGTAGATCTGACTTTATTAATATTTGATGAGATGATTATAAGACATTCCTTACTAAGGTTTATCACAGAGAAAACAAGCTGTATTAAGAGTAAGCTGCACCTTTTTTAATGATTTTTGTTGAGCTCAGGTTTTCTTTTTTAACTGAAAGTCTTTTCCTGTCATCTTCAGAACTCATTCTTAAAAGAAACACAAACTATCAAAACTAAACACCATCTGACAATAAATCTGCTAGATGTTCTGTGCATTACATATGTGCATTATATCGCTGAGAACTGCTGGCATGAGTTTTTTATAATAATGTTCGTTGCCAAACATATTTATAGACTTTTCACATTTTGTTGCATTGCAACCAGAAACTACAGTATATTTTATTGGAATTATGTGATGAGCCAACACAAAACAGTGCATAATTCTGTAGCAATTATGCACTATTTTGAAATGTTGGGCAAAGTGTTGAGCTTCATTGGATCAATAGGTTTTACATCCTCTGTTTGCCATTTACAGCCATAAGTCTTTTCAGATATATTTCTTTCTTTGCCCAGGTATAGAGTGACACTTTTTCCATCCTTCTTTGAAAAACAACTCAAACTTAGTCAAATTGGATGCAGAGTAATCATGAAATTTAGTTTGTCTTCCTTCATATTACCAATCAAATGTATATCTGGACTTTGACCAGACCATTATAACATTTTAAATTGCTTCAATCTAACCATTCCATTGTCACTCTGGAAACATGATTAAAGTCATTCTGTTGGAATGTGAAGCTCTGTCCCAACTCTAATCCTTTTGCAACCTTTGACAGGATTTCTTTTAGGATTGTCCTGTGCTTTTCTCCCTCCTTCTTCATATCAACTCTGATCAGCTTCTCTGTGCCACTGAAAGGAAGCGTCTCCACAACATATCACTGCCACCATGTTTCATGGTGTTTGTACTTTGTCCCACACAGGGCCTTGCATTTAGGGCAAGATGTTTTATGCTGATGTCATTTGTCTGCTAAATGACTTGTGGTTTGTGGCAAACTGAAGATGGAACTTCTTCCGGCTTTTCAATAATTCAGCAGTCTTACCTATCATGAGTCCAGACTGAGTGTATGACTACTACTCATCCTGTCAGTAGATTCCTCTACATGAGCTACGGATGCTAACCGTAGCAGTTCAAGTGGTTAGCATTACTTGGCTGGTTTGCAGCTTTTTTATTTTTGGATGTTGGATTAAAGATTGCTTTGTTTACATGGTTAAAGCTTGAAATATTTATTTGATAATCTAATGCTGCTTTAAACTAATTCTTAACTTTATCCATGTTCTGTTTATTTTGTTCCTTTGGTCTTCATGATGTTATTTGTTCATTAATATCCTCAACTAACCTCCAAGGCCAGCATAGCTGTATTTGTACTGAGATTGATTTACACAAATATTTATCTGTCAACTAACTAGTTGACATCTGCAAGTAATGCGTTGCACAAGATTTGTATTTATAAAAAAAAGAATGGAATGACGTCATTTTCCTTCATCTTCAAAGTTTTGCATTTACAATTTTCTTCGTCTGTTACATATGTTTAGTCCCAACAAAAACATATGTAAGCTTATGGTTGTAATGTGGCAAAATGTGAAAAAAAAAAATGTTCTAAAAAGCACAGCAATTATATCAAAAATGGATGGAATTAGAATACTAAGACATTCCGTAGCTTACAATAAAGATTGAAAGCAAGTTTTCTTTTCACTAATTTGTATGTTTTCTAAACATACAAATTAGTCTGATTTTTGTTCTTCTTACACTGATATTCAGGGAAAATTGACCAGAGCACAGCTTAGTGCTAATTCATCAAACATGCCTACTCTATGCAGTGAAGCAAATAGTCTGTAAATAAAATAGTTGATACACACACAAATGGTATAACAAATGCAGATTCATGTATTCTGACATAGCAGCAGCTTCTTTTTTTGGTTCTCTGAAATAAACACAGAGCAAGCACACTCTTCAAAACAGTTCTTCAACTTCTAGTGCAAGAGAAATGAAAGGGAATGGTGGCCACAGCTTCAGTCACAAGGAGAGACACCCCATGTCTGAACTCAAGTCAGAGTGGTTTTAAACACTGGGAGAGTGCTTGGCCTTTGGCTGCCAGACAAGGCTCATAAACAATCATTTGAATCCTGGCGAACCATAGATGCCCTCCTGTGTGCTCACGATAGGGCCGCTCATAGTGTTCAGTAAGTGACCCACACAAGCTTAGATGGAAAGGGAACAGGGGAAAGAAGGCACTGCTGAGAATGAATCCGAGCCTCCTTCTATGGGCCTGTTTCTCATTCTCTCCATGGGCTGTTGCGAAAGCAGTGGGAGAAGCAGCATGTTGGGATGGAACTAGGTCGAGGAGGCATGTTGTGCACGTATGCTGGAAAAGGAGGGCTAAAATGGCTGGAAATCTCCCGGGACAGGTTCAGTGCAGGGTTAGCCAAAAAACAAAATAAATCAAAGTGGGGCTTGGAAAGTCTTTTCCCTTTTGAGTGCTGTCAGCTCAAGGGTTATTGACCAAGTGCAGGTGGAAGCAGTGGGTTTTAGGATGGATCACAAGAGAAGACATATGTGACTCTAGCTGTCCCAGCTGTGACTACATTCCCAGGTGTCTGTTAATTTTCATTGTGGAATTGTACTCTAAGTGAACTGTATAGGATACATGCTGCCTCTCACCCTATGATAACTGAGACACACAACTAGCCCCCTGTCCCCCACTTCCCTGAGGAGGATTAAGTGAATTGTAGATTGATGGATGGGTGACATACTCTAGAGTTAGAAGATTTTGTTTTCTCTTTGAGTGTCAGGATTGAAAAGCTGTAAAGTTAACTTCATGCTCACTTTCAATAGTGATTTGTAATAACTTAGCCCTCAATGTTTATAAGTAATAATTTTTCCACACTGAACATTTACTATTAAATTCCACAGACTTCTCCTCTTCTGTACTTTAAAGCAACAAAAGATTTTTTTCTATATGCAGGCCAAGCATGTAAAATCCCAATGCTGGGACTTGGAGAGTCAGTCTCCAACGATCCATTAAATGTATTTTAGAATCCCAGATCTGTAGACCATTTGACTTGCTCTGTAATGATGCTGAACGCATGTGAAACCTCAGCTAGTCCCAGATTCTGTCATTATTCTCATCACATACACTTGCAGATTCAGTGACATTGGTTTTCTTTGGAGACATTTCTCTGTGACTTTGGCTCTGCTATATGTAATAAATCTACTTCACTATAGTATTTCTTTTTTCTATTGCTAAAACACAGGAAATGTTCATTCTTTTTCAAATTCTACACAATATGTGTCACATATGCAGTAACATTCCCGAGAAAAATCCTTCCGCTTTGCTCTAACACACTCCAGACAAGAGCTATCAGATATGTGAGCAGCAGACTATTACCTGCAATAAACCCCATAAGGTCTGTGCGTTTTGTGAACACAACCTTAAGTGGATACCTAAATGAGAATGTAGCAAGGGGCAACAAGGAGGTAGCAGAGTTCAGTGAAGTAATATTTGTTACAAGACCTTTTCCGCTTTCTCTGAACAATGGCTTGGTCCTCTCTCCAGTTTGCTGTTGGGGTTCATCCATCATTGAGTAGGTACTATGATAAAAAGCCTCAGCCCTAACCCACAGCAAGGAGCCAGGCGTGACGCCTCAGTTGACCTGTCAAACTGTAAGAGTTATTATACACAGTAGTGTTAAAGGTTAAAGGGAGCAGCAAACTTGGAGGGTGTCAGTCCTCCAAAACACATTCAGGGACTCCATATGAATACACAAAATAGGCTGCAACCCACGAATGAATGATTAGTTGTGTGAAGTAGTTTGTTTAGATGGTCTTTTTGAGCTTCTGATGTATTGTTGGAACATCTCTGTGCACAGTAGCTGTTTTCAGGGTACACTCTTAACGAAGCTGCTTATAGCAAATAAACAAAAAAAAAAAAAGACTAGTAGAGAATATTGTTCCAGGTAATTACTGCAACAATTTCAAATTACCTCAAGAAATGTCAGCTCAGGTGATTTTTTTAAAGAATGGAGCTTTTTAAAGATAGATATAAATCTGAAGCACAATTCCAAGCCATAACTTTCTATATGTTTCTATATAAACAGTGCTCTGTGAGATATTGAAAGCTTGGAACATTACAGAATCCTTCCTTAAACATCTCCACAACTTTATCTGTGACCTGTCTGGGGTGTTCATTGGTCTTAATTTGTTCACTGATAACAAACCTCTGAGGCCTTCACAGAACAAGTGACTTGATGCTGAGATTAAATTACCTATGGATGGATTCTCCTAGCTAAAATAGTGACTTTTAAAGGGAATTGGTTGCACTGCACTGTATTTAAAGGCATTAGACTAACTAGGACTGAATGCCAAAGTTATCTGTTGTTTGTTTGTCTATAACTTAAAATGCCAATAAAATAAAATTACATTTATGGTCTCCACAAATGTGGCCTCTGGAGCTCAGACTTTTATGAAACCTTGTTCTTTAAACAAAATAGTTCACTGACAATAATATCAGTTTTTACTCTTACAAGTTACCTTAAGCCCTGGGGTTAAAATATCTATTATATACACCAATTGATAAATTATCACAATGAACACCTGCTTAATGCTGTGAAAATTTGTTGGAAATATAAATCACACAGATACAACAAAATAAAAAAAGTTACAGATACAGTATTTAGTGCTGTTGTGAAATAGCAAAGAAAAGAAGAAAAAATGTCCCAAGAGGAGGATTCAACCTGTTACAATGTACTTTTTATAAGACAGTTTACCATTTTAAAGGTGAATGTTCTATAGATTTTGTTATGCGATATACCACAAACCTCGAAAAGAAAAAGCAGAGTAGGAGCATTTTAATTGCTTGTCTTCCTGGGTGCCTATAGAACATAAAAATATGCCTGGGGGACATGACTCTCTACTGTGAAACCACGAGTCTCTGTTTCACATGTGGTTTCCAGTGTTCTGCTTTTGAACACTGACAGTTAACAGGGAGAAAGTGGGAGGTAAGAGCTGAGGGACAAACAAAGCAAAGTAAGGCCTCCTTTTCACTGCGAGCAGAAGGCAAACACTCAAAGGGGAAGGGTGTGGGAGGGTGAAACACAGTTCACTTTGCACGGACGGGCTCAAGATATTTATAAAGCCCACCAGGCATCACGTCAGGAGAGCTCTTCTGAAAAATGTTGTTCCCAGATGCACCACTTCAACCAGACTTATTTATTACAGTCCACCTTCTTCACAGATTACACAACATTCACATGTGTGAACTTCTTGGTCTGATGTCTTACCAGCAGGCTGCTTTACTCAAGGTGAATCAGATGTGGGTCAGATGGAGGGCACTAGTCTCTTATCTCTCTAAACTGAACATCAGAGCAGATCTGAAAAGCTTAGACAACCATTTTCCTACAGCTCTGATATTGTCAATACCCAAGGAATCATGAGGGTTACAGACTCCATGTAAGTTTCACTGGTTTAATTTAAACATGAAGAATATTCTCATTGCTTAAATGTAATTGTTGAGGAACTTTTTTTTTCTAACTTGCTGAGCTAAGAACCTCTCAGTCCCTTACATAGCAATATTACACAAAGACCTTCTTTAGCCTGCATACAAGTCATGTGATCAGCGCTTGCGGTCTCTGTGAACTACACCTGAACTTAGCTAAATGGAAACAGACCAAACACACAGTGTGCGTCAGGATGAAAGCATCCCTCTGGAGGGCTGTAACCATAGGTTTGGAAAAGAGGATGTGGCTTGTGAAACAGGACAAGGGAGCTGGAAAGCACTGTTTTCAAAGAGGTGGATCAGTTTGATGTTTGCATGTCTTAGCAAAAAGAAAAAAAAGAAAAGAAAATTGTATTTAAAGTGGAACTCAACTTTTAATTATTAAGAGATGATATTGGTACCCTCCTATTGCAAACCTTTAGCCCCCCCTCCACCCTTTGTCCTCAACTTTACAGCAAGTTTCTTGCAATAGTTTTGCTTTGTGTTTTGCCCCATTCCTCCTGATAGAGCTGGTGTACCTGGGTTTGTGAACTATTTTGCTAACACAGGCCTTCTCCGCTTACCCCTTTAGTACTCTACATGATTCAAATCAGGACTTCATGCCAAAACGTTGAAATTCTTTTCCATAAGCCATTTTGTAACTAAATTGTATATC
This sequence comes from Girardinus metallicus, assembly GCA_903067095.1. Classification (NCBI taxonomy): domain Eukaryota; kingdom Metazoa; phylum Chordata; class Actinopteri; order Cyprinodontiformes; family Poeciliidae; genus Girardinus; species Girardinus metallicus. The sequence continues at coordinate 7,383 of CAEGAE010035715.1, read as the reverse complement.
ATGGACACTGCCATTTGGAAGATCTATTGGAGACCACTGTATAACTTCCTGAACAATATCTTTGAATGTTGCTTCAATATATCTGCATAATGTTAATTGGTTATGATGTCATCTGATTGCGAAATGCACCTGATGTTCCAACAGATGACTGTGTCACCTTTAAGTGTCTGGAAATCATACCAAAGAAAAAACCAGACCTCTGGAGGTCAATAGTACTCTTCCAAATATCTTTGCATATTTCTTTAGATTTTTCCGAGATGTTGCACAAGCAAGCAGTGTGTTTGGTGTACTTTCTTAAAATACATCTACACATGTTATTCCATTTAACTCAAATGTTGCAAACTAACTGATCAGAAATTTATAAACCAATGACATTCTCATCTTGGCTTTCCAAAACTGAGTAAAGGCATTGTAATGATAATTGCATTTTTCTGGAAAGTAAAAAAAAAAATATGTAAAAACAGCCATCTTTCATATCATTCAGGCGTTTGGCAAAATAAGGTAATCTAATCATCCAAAAACAGGATAAAAGACTTGTTTGATTTACATCAGGTGCCAGGCAATGAAAATAGTGAAGGCTATGTGTCGTTTTATAAAGTGTATGTAAAGAAAGGCATCCTACTGTACATATTTAAAAACAAAAACATTCACTAAAAATCTAAGTAAAAAAGAAATTAAAATCCCAAAAACACAAAGCAAAAGGTTTTCCAATATGCGACTTTTCACCTAACCAAAGGATTGGTTTTTGAGTTTACAGTGCAGTTATACATTTTCTAAGTGCTTTGAAAGCCCGAGAGACTCCAAGACAAAGTAAGAAAAATGAGAAGTGGAAAGGTAGGAAACAAGCAGAATGTATTTGTGCCTGTCACACAGAAGCCAAGAAGAGTAATTGCCTTCTCAACACCTCAGGGGTGAAAGGTTAGCTGGGAATGTGGGGGGCAGTTGTGCAGCCTGCTGTAATTAGCCTGCAATTGAACAAATAAGTCTTCCACCAGATCCCAGTGAGCATGTCTGGTTTAGACCATTGGTGACCTTAAATGATAATATAACAGCCTTTTGGAGAACCATCTTACACAACAGCTAGTTTTTAAAAAATGGACATATGTACTGTCTCTTGCTTGAACTATTGTATGAGGTTTGTTTTGCATAACATGTTATCTAACTCACCCAGACAGTCACACAGTTGGAATTGATTAAATATTTCTTTGAATTACTCTATGAAGTACAATTAATTTGGATAGGAACATGTGGGGTTAATTTGGTTAAAAGGAAGATTTGTAAAATGACTAATGTGCAACAATTAAAAAACCCCCATGAGACATGCCTGGATTAGGTATATTCTGAAGTATTTTATCAACTTAAGGATAGCTGCATAGCAACCTGTTTTCAATTCTCCCAAAGCCTGAAGCAGCAATTTTGCAGCTCTTTCCATTGTTTTTTTTTTAACCATATAAGGAGAAAGAACAAGAAGAAACATACATCTCTTGTTTGATTAGACCAGGTTTTGTATAACAGGATGATCAGAGCTACACTCCCCCTTTCCAGCCACTGCTCTGCTGCTGGGCTTGGATGAGCCAGACTGGACTGAGATTGAACTGGGCCGAGGAATTCTCCACATCTGGCTTGTATCTACAGCTTACGGTCATTTGGATGCAGTCAATAATTTCCAGTAGATCCACAAAGACTGAATTGTTCTGAGTTTGGGTCTTGTCTGCCTTGCTTTAAGAAGGCGTGGTGCTTTGGCGCCTGACTGCCACAGCTGGGGCTGCCTGTCAAACCTTCATGTGACATAAGACACTGTTATCCCCAGCGTTAGAAGTGGAAGACAGATTGGGTCTCACCAGAGCCTCGCCATATTTCTGGCGAGGCTTTGAGGAAATCTGAGAGTTTGCATTTTAAGTCTCAATCTCAGTTGGTGAATGAAAAACAGACTTTGTTCAAAAAGTTTGTTTTCCACAGCTTTTAAGTGCATCACTTGAAGGAAAGAAATCAATATGCAGAACTCTTTCAGAGACTACAAACACTTGCCTCAGTCAACTAAACCACACTCTGGTCCCTTTCCTCCCCCACCAAGGTCCCACACTACACTGCAAGTTTGACAATTGGGTTCAACACCAGGTCAAGCTCTTGGTTTGACAATGGGCCAACCAGTCTTCAATGGGAGTAAAGCAGACAGCTTTCCCACAAAGAGCTCAGTAACACAGAAGAGATTCTGGCTTCATGGCCTCTTCTATTTAAACCACACTAACTGGAGTTACAGAAAAAATCTTTTTCAGTGTTTTACAACCTGACTGTTGCTGATTTTGCTTTTGCTGGCTTTGGACATGAACAGTTAAAAATTCAGCTATTTGCTTCTCTTTGAATGATAGTTAGAAGTCGTCCTATTGTTTGCACATTGTATGAACAGAGTATGAAACCCTCAATATTTATAGAAGTCACTATCTCTGCAATTATGAGATTTTTATTTAAAATTTTTGTCCTACAAGGGTATGTGTTTGTTGCTTTTTATTCTAATCTTAGTCTGTGAACAAGTTTTATAATGCAGGTTTTTCATGTTTCTATGTGTATGCTGGTGTATGGCAGGCGAGCGCTGACTGAGGGACATGGATCTTGCACACTGAGTGTGTGAACTCTGGCTGAACCCCTGGGTGTACTGTTTCAGGCACGCTCTGACAACCTCGCCCCAATGACCCGGCTCGCGACTGCACAGTTCACAGGGAGGTCTTCTACTCACGCACTGCAACTCCCTCCTCCCACTACCAGCCATTCTCCCTCCCGTTTTTCCCTCATCCCCTATCTCCTTCCCCTGCACCCTGCTTCACCTCTCTGTTCTGCCCTCCCTCTTCTCTTAACTTTTTTCAATCTTTTCCTTCGCCATGTGTTTTTTTCCACACAACCTCCCTACTTTCGATTCTCTCTATATCTGTTTCTATCACACTGTTGTCAACAAGACAGAAACTGTCTGCTGGCATCTCGGAGAGACAGCCTCAGCAGACCTGCCAAAGTAGACAAAATCTCTTTAAATACTCAAGCACTTTAACATCTTTATCAGCTTGGAGAGCAAGTTTCTATTGTGGATAAACTTTTCTTGACACAGATAGCATAGTTTCCAAGACAGCATTATCAATCTTGACATGAACCTTTTAAAAAGAAAGAGGAGTAAAAAGCTTTCAATGACAAGAACTTACTTGAAACAGGTTATGGTTGCAAAAACATCTAACTGAATTTACCGTTTTTATGTCAAAATTTTATATCGATCTTCATTCCCCATTACACACTTGTCACAATTCAGAACTAGTTGTGATGTCACGTCTAATTTAACTGCAGTCTATTAACAGTGAAGGTATCCAGAATGTATTCACAGTATTCACTTTTTATAATACTTTGTTATAGTATAGCCTTATTCCAAAATTTGTTAAATTAATTTATTTTCTTAAAATTCTATACACAAATATCTAACAAAGAAAATGTGGGGAAAAGTTTATTAAAATCTATTAAAAATAGAAACCAAGAAATCTCATTTGTGTTAATATACATAGTCAAACTCCAAGCCTCAAGAGCAAGTGTCCTGAGACTTTAGTCTGCTTCAGCTCACCTAGCTCCAATATGAGCTCGTTCGCAGAGGTCTGTAAGACTTGACTGCATACTAGTGAGGCGATTTCACCATTTTATTCAAGTGTGTAGGACAAGGACATCTAGAAGTTGTATGACTCTGGTTCTTGTTGAATATAGTTTGAGACCACTGACCTAAAAGCACAGTGGGCTTAGGGTTGATAATTCCTGATTTAAATCATTCTGTCGTAACCCTGACTGTATGTTTAGTGTTTGTGTCCTTCTGGCAGTTGAATGTCCACCTCAGTTTCATGGTTTTTTGCAACCTCAAACAAGTTTTCTTCCAGGAATTTCACATGCTTAGCTCAAAACATCTTCCCATAAACTCTAACTAGAATCCCTCTCCTGTGTGAGGAAAGAAATGCCTTCAGCATGATGCCACTACAGCCACATTTTACTGTGGGAATGGTGTGTTCAGAGTGGTGTGTTGTGTTAGTAACACACAGCATTTTATATGAAGTCCAAAAAGTTTAATTTTAGTCTCACTTGACCAGAGACCCTTAAACTTTTCTTGACACAGATAGCAACCAGTGACCAGAGACCCTAGTGGTCTCTGGTCAAGAGTGCTCCCTACACATTTTGTGCTAACTACAGAGAGCAATTTTAATTAATTTTTTTTAACGTTGTTTTTCCTGCCACACTTTAGATTTGTGATATGTGACTAATAGATAATGAACAGATTCATCCACCTTAGCTGTAGATCTGTGCAGAACCTCCAGATTTACAGTGGAGCTCCTGGCTGCTCGGCTGATTAATGCTCAGCTCTCACGGTCTGTCAATTTAGTTGGGTGACCTTATCTTGAATGTCTGCCCCTGTATTCGGGTTGTTACTTATGAATTAAAGTCGAAACCATTCAATATCTTCCTTCCACCTTTTTGCATGGTTATACATGGGTTTACCTCTTGTAGTTGTAATATTCCATAATTTGATTAGGTTTAAGGAGTGTGATTACTTTTGTGAGATACTCTGCATATGTACTTCACCAGTATTCCATATTTAATAAAGAATACATATGCTAGACTTAGCTTTTATTTGACACTGACATTGTGTATTGGCAAGTTAATGAGTGCTAATAAACATGGTCTCTATTTGAGCACCAAATAAAGACGCATGATGAATGTTTCTTTAACATTTCTGGCTCAGTTTCTTCTTCTGTTTACTCTAATGAAACCCAGAACATGTCAGTTATCTCTTACATATTTAATCTGATAATATCACCAAATATCACTAGTGGTCTCAAAATCTGTTTTTGTATCACTGTTTTGATCTTGTTTAATTTACTCAAACATTACTGACATAATTACATATTTTTATAAATAGTTTTTATAGCTATTGATCTTGTTTCTATTTAAACTCCCCCTTACAGGATCTCCAGTATCCTGTTTCTTGTCTCTGTCTCACCTTTTTGTTGTTATTCACCTGTAGCTGCTCACATAATCCCTTGTTCCTGAGTATATAGCCCAGGTGAGCACTTGTCTTGTTTTTTCCATTGTTGTTTGGAAATATTTTAAGTCTTCCTGAGCTCATCCTCTATGACTGTTTTTAGCTCCTGATTACTCAAGACTTAATGATTCTCTTTTCTTTTTGTTTATTGTTGATGATTGTGGAGATTGAGTTTCTGTTATGTGTGCATATGCATCTTCTGAAATATAAGACTACAAATGCTGTAACATACTGAAATGCTAAAAAATACCTATACATATAGAGTACATCTGAGATGAGTTATTAGCACTCTTAGCATTATTTGTCAATATTCTTTCAAGTTAGTACAAAGTGAGGAAGAGTTGGTGCATCACTTTAAATATGACTGTCTTGTTTAACATCAGTGTAAAAAAAAGTTGCTTTAAATGCCGTTCCTATGTTTTACTTCTATCTTTTGGTGTTAACTTTTTCTGATGTGTATTTTTTAAAACTTTCAGATGCTATATTAGTGTGTCTGATCAAACTGTTTCCTTAAGGCTGTTGTAAGACATGTTCATATAGCAGGGCACCTGATGGAAACAAGCACTTCATAATACTAAAGGACATTCCATGTTTATCATACTCTCTCTTGTGCTGTGTCACAGATCTTCAAATCTCTCACTGTTGATCACCCCACCAGTCATGTCATTAACTGCCTGCCAACCTTTCTCTAACCCCTGGTACAAGCTTTACTCTTGACATTATGGGAGGGACCACTTATCCACTCAAAGGGCCCATGCTGTGCTGCCTATGCAAACTGCCTGATTAGTTGGCCACCCCTGACTTGCTGTTTGGTATTTGATAGATTGTCCTTCATTTGTCTTTTTTTTTTCTTTAGACCTTTGCATGTTTCCACTTCATCTTCACAGACAGCACATCAAGCAGTTTTCTATTTGTTTAGTCAGCTGTTGATAAAACTAGTCAAGAAGGCATGCGAATAAAGTATTCATATGTTGTACTTAGAGAACAGCAATCTATTACTGTTTCTCTAATCTGACTTGACCACATAGTTTGGCTTTTAAATTGCAGTGCTGTGTCAGTGTCCTATTAGGCTAATAACACAAGCCTGTCCAGAGACACTAAGCGATCAGAGCTTTCAAAAACATGCCTTCATCTGACTGTCAGAAAAATATTTATTGGAAAAGGTGCCTTTTTTCACCCTCCCATCCTCAGAATGACCTCTGTTTACCTAGGGCATGCCCCCGTTACTCACACAGCCTGCAGAACTCCTGCTGGAAATGGGTTTGTATTACAGGGCCCCTGGGGGGCTCGCAGCAGGGACTGGAGGCCGTCAAGAGCAGGCCCCTTTAGCCATGGACAGCTCCTCCGCTCTCGCAGAGTCAGCAAGGGAAAGACCTGAACTTGGGATGACCCCATCAAGCAAAGTCCCCAATGGGTTCATCTACAGGCCACAGCTCCGGATCCCCTCACCCCTAAATTTTCCTGCACTTCTATTTTTTTTTTTTTTGAGGCATGTTTTTCCAACCAGGCCGATACATTTTCCAGAGAAGTATCAGTGTCTATCCTCCCCACAGTCCCCTCTACAGCCCTTCCTGCTTATCTTCTCTCTTTCTTTTCTACTGGCACCATCACCCCATCAGCCTTCTCCTTTGAAGAGTTATCCAGTTAACAAGTTTTACTCCTCTCACAAAGATAGGCAAGAACTCTAAAGTTTATTGTCCCTTCATATGATTGTTGTTTTTTATGACCACCACTCAAATGCGTTAGGAGTTCTGTCATTTCCTGGTTTCTTTCTTTTTTTCAGATTTTTCTTGATAAATGTAATTTTACATGGTTGATTAAACTGTTTGAATTTATATAATTACATACAGAAAGCATTAATTTGAACATGATGTGGAATTAAATTCTGTATCTTTTCTACAAAAATAATACTGACTTTATTTACTATATTATGTTCACTCGAGTTTTTGTTATTTTCTCTGTGACGTTTTGAAGAAATAAACTTTTAGGACATTTGCTACAGCAGGAAGCACTTACTCATGTCCTTGGCCCCAATATGACAGTAACTCCATAAAGGTTACCTCTCTAACCTTGTCACATTTTGTCAAGTCACATCAACAACTTTGGATGTATTTTATCGAGATCCTTTTAGATTTACCAATATAAAGTTGTATCTAATTTATTGTGGAAATGAAAGTCTATGGAATTTTACATTTATACATTTATCTATACACAATTATTCTTGAAGGGTTGTGTGAGTGTGTGTATGTATGTGGGGTCCTCACTCTGCCCTTGTACAACCGCCTGGTCAGCAAAACCCTGTCTGACATACACAGCACGCTCCTGAG
>CAEGAE010035707.1:0-12007 GCA_903067095.1 Girardinus metallicus | reverse complement strand
TATATATATTTAATCTCTGGCAGACACCACTCCACTCACTAACTTGTTTTAATTGAGGTGTTTTAATTTGTCTCATGTCTAATAAACCTTGCCCATGTTCTAAAAGTGAAAATTTGAGAAAACACAGCACATAAATGTCATGTTCAAAAACATATTTTTCATTGTTAATAAAGTGACAGCTTATTGAGTGTGTGTAAAATGTTTTTTTACCCAGCAGAAATCAGACTCTTCCCTGCCTCCACCGATTTCAGGTTTGCATGCTGGACTCGACAGTCAATTCCGATTTTGACTGATTCCAGTTTTTTATAGTCCTCAGAAAATGTGCTGCTTGCTCCTTAATTAAGATAGTAGTTACAAAACAAACAGAAAATACTGGATCTACATTTGCCCCTGATCTTTATTTAGCTTTTTAAAAGCTAAATAAAGATCAAATTTAGCTGCTAGTTGAGAAGTTTACAGATCCTAACTGGTGAACGTTCTTAGCTTTGAGGCATTTCATGAAAAGGGAAAAACAAATGATTGATGATATGATCGCTGATCAGAGCCCATCAAGGGAAATTTGCGCGACAGATTGTTGCGTCTCTAGTTTAAATCAGTCAGTTCATATGAACAAAATAACAGCTCACTGCTTGAGTTCAGCTTTTTATTTTAACATAATTTTAGTACAACCTATTTGTACAATTGAAAAAGAGACAAATACCTAAGTTTAATGTTAGATTGTTGCAACAATATCTACTTTTTCATTATTTTCAGCTAGAGTTCAATCTTGTTAGCACCATCTATTGAAATCGTCGAGCTAACGTTACTTGATAATTTTTGATCCACTGATCAGAACACACCCCACATTTCCTCTTTGCCAAATGGCAGTAAATAGCAGAGCAATAATCATTGAGAGTTTGAATACAGAGTGAGAGCTTGTTACATTTGGAGATGAAGATGGGCAATCTTATTAGGAGCATCAACGAAGATGAGAAGGCTTCCTCAAAAACGTCTGTCTCTATGAAACAATGGAGGGAGGTTTGCAAACACACTTCATCATGTCATGTGTAGGCTTTGGCGCAAAGGATTAGGGGATTCAATCTGCTACTTTCAGTGTTTGTGGATGTTAAGAACAGAGATGATGTTTAGTTTTTAGCCGTATAGCGGGGAATGCATACTGAGACCGAAAACAAACAGAGACGGGAAGTAGAGGGGTGGGCCGCATCGATTCCGAGGCGGGGAGGATGACGGACGAATGATTCGAATACTTTGTGTCATTCTTCAGATTCATATCAACATAAAGTAGAATAAGTAACACAAGTCCAAAACCACTCAGGATACAGAGGTAGCAGAGTAACAATTTACAAGGGAAAGAATAACAGAGCGGCAAAATTTCACTCTTCCTTCTCCTTCATCATTCCTATCTGGGCCCCAGCGCCAACACCAAGCCACCAGCTAGAACTGAACTTATTTCATACAAGTTTTCTTTAGGTAAACATGCTTTTTCAGCTAAGGGATAACAGCTGAGGCTAAGGGGAAAACGTTGCAAGGTGGGAGGGAGGAAAAGGACAAAACCAAACAGAGCAGAGAACACAAAAAACGCACACAGCGAAAACCAGAAAACACAGAAAAAGAGAGCTACGAATATATCCCTTGTAAATCAAGCTCACAATAAACTGTTATTAATTTATTCTCTTTTTTTACCTTTTTTCCAAAGTTTCTTCTTTCCCGATTAAAATCTGATTCTTCCTCTCCGTTCCCTCATTCTTAGTCTTGTTTGTGTTTTTTTTTTTTAAGTCGTTTTGCACTCTGGCATCTCCACGGCACTCCAGTAGTATCAGATTTTATCCATTGATGCCTCCCCATCTTCTCCCCAAGCACCATTTGTCTATTCTTCATCCCTTGGCATTCAGCACTTTGAAAGGAAAACATGCCTTATGGACAAAGGAAGTCGGTCCTGCGAGGAGGAGCGCTGGAGGGGAAAGGCAGCGGATAAAGTCACAGGCGGTAAAGTGAGAGGCACGCTGATCCACTGCTGCTGCTGCTGCTGCTGCTGAGTGTGTATCTGGGACAGCATGTGCCAGAGCTCTGCACAACCAGTTCCACCGGATGCTTCACACGAGAACAAATGGAAAGTCTTGGAGCTGCAGAAGGGGTTGCTGAGAAAATTGGAGCGGGCCGGAGAAGGGAAAGACATCAGTCATCGTGTTTGTGCGAGTGTGTATATGTATGTAGGATAGAAACGAAGGAGAGAGCGAGGGAGGGAGCTTAAAGTGGGAGGGAATATATATGGAGAAAAAAAAGGGGGAGGAGACATTTTTCCTCAGTTTTCCTGTTGGGATTTTTTTTTTTTCTTTCTTGTTTTTCAAATATCTCCTCTCTTTATAAAACAATTCCCATACCGCCTCCACGTACACCACCACGTTGTCAGTGGTGTATTATTCTGCCCTTCCACGGCTGATTTTCCCTCGTCAATCGGTCTGGTTTGCTGAAGCCAGCTGTGTCTTTAAAGCCTGTGCACTTGAACTCAGGGAGTGCTTTTCTTTCCTTGTGTACTTCCCCTCTGCTGGCCCCCAGCACACAGGAAAGAGAGTCAGCTTGCAGGAGAGACAGAACAGGACAGAGGGGCAAAAAGGGGCAGAAAGAGAAATACGGATGGGGGAAGGGGGAAAGGTTTGGTTATTCACGGCTCTGGAGGATCAACTTTAGAAATACATATGTTATACAACAGAAAAACTATTACCAAATCAGAGCGAAAATCTGTTTTTCGCTTTGGATGCAAGCACTAAGCTTGCGTGGATGGTCATTGTTTGCAGAGGAACTACTCTAAAACGAACTGCTTTTGAAATATGAACTTACAGGATGATATCACAAAAACCTGAAGTCAGAAGGGTGCAAGTTTAAGATCAACACAACCTCACAAATCTGCAAAAGGTTGTTTGCAAAAACAATAAAAAACGACAGCTTTTTTTTTATTAAAGAAGAATGGAAAGTCTACTCACCTTGACTGATTTAATTGTTGAGACAGCAGGAGGCGGGAAGGGAGGAGTGGGGGTGTGAGAGAGAGCTGCGAGTCGATAGTAGGCCAGTGGGGGCACAGGGGAAAGCACCACTTGTCACGGCAGAGATTTAATTGTTCTGCACGTTGCAAGGCGTTTCACATGCAGCACTTGACTTTCGGGAGTAAAGCACAGATTCAAGATAAATCATGTGAATTTAAATAATTATAAAACTCAAACATCTGAATTAAATCATTATTAGATCTGAACACTTAGGTCTTAATCATGGTAAAAACCTAGGCATACTCAGCTGAGCTTTAAATTATAAATGAGATTTAAAGCATATTTACTTCAATTAAGGCTCTACGGAATTGTACATTTTATCACTACATACATCAAATTGCCAAAGTATTTATACCTCTTGTACATTTTTAAATTTTATCACGTTAGAACCATGTACATCTCCTGGTTTTATTGGGATATTATATGAAAGATCAACACAAATCAGAGCATAACTGAAGTGGAAAATTGTAGGTTTTAAATATTTTCTACAAATAAATCTAAAACTGTGTTCATTTATTTTAGTTTTATACTTTTATTAAAATCCAGTTCAAACAATTATGCTCAACTAGCAATAGAATCAAACAGAGTTCAGAGTTCAAACATGGCCGCCTACCTACTCTGATGGGTCAGGAAGCGTTACAGATGCCAATGGTAACTCTGGAGGAGCTGCAGAAATCCACATCTCCTCCGGAAGAATCTTTAGACACAACATCTAATAGGCAGTCTGGATAGAATAAGAAATATGGGAAAACTCCCCTTTATAGTTTGTTATAAGCAAGTTAGGGGACACAGTAGACATACCTGTACATATGTGTTGAGCAAAACTAATATCATGTATTATTCTGAGCACACAATTTCCATTCTGAAACAAGGTGGTGGAGGCATCAAGCTGCAGGGATGATTTAGCTGGTCAGAGTCCATGGGACGATGGGAAGAGCTGAATGCAGAACAAACCTGTTAAGAGATTAGAGACCGGCTTCACCTTCTGGCATGATGACAACAAACATACTTTCACCTCCATCGTAGAATGATTGGCAACTATTCGTCGTTTTTCATTCGACCTCACAACTGTGCTCTGCTTTATTGTTCGTCTATCGCATTAAAATACATAGGAGTTTTTCAGTTGCAATCTAGAAAAATGTGAAATGGTTAAAAGAATATGAATATTTTGCAAGATATTGTATAATTTGGAATGCACTGGGGAAAACAACCATGTTAAACATATAAAATATTTGAGTTAATAATGTTAAAGCCTGTTCATACCACAAATATTTGAAACTCTGTAGTGAGAGTTTCACATTCATAGCTGAGTTTCCAAAGAATAGGGAGGACATATAAATGATTCAAGAAAGTTATTTTTTCCCCATTGGCACTAAGAACACAAACTCATTCAATAAGAAAACTGAGGACAATCGCTTTATTCTTTCCAAACATTTTTCAATTATCAATTCAGATAGTTTAGATAGTTTTTCATTTATTGTGAAGGTTAATCATAACATACTTTAATGATTGTTGCAGCAGAAGTGGATGTTGTGTTCAGACTGTAGTCAAGGGAATAAAATAGAAGAAGTAAAATAAAGGCAATCAAAATGAAGGAAATGTGGGAAATGACAGTATTGCTGCGTCCACTCTTGTTGAGAAAAGATGAGAAAAAACAGAGCTGTTGCCAAGTTTTACAGTATTTATGGAGAATAAAGGAAGGAATGACATCATCCACAAAATTTACAGAGCAATTTAACCTTTAGCTACCTGCTCATAATGAAGATGATTTAAAAGTTTTACACACTGAAAATTGGAACTATTTCACTTGCCTTTGGTTTAAATCAACTTTTGCTTTTTGAATAAACTTGTATTTTTTGGTCCAAGACAACTTAGTTGGAAACAAATAAACCAAGCTGTTGTTTCTTACTATATCAATAATCAAGTGTAGGGTCAATCTTCACAGCACAGACAGTCAGGCATTTATTTGCAGTAAATGATGAAATGTTAGAATAGCTTAGTGTAGATTTGAAAAATGTTTTAGAAATCCTCTGTGCTCCATATGTGGAATATTTCAGAAAGCAGTAAAGCTGCTAAAAGGGTTCACCCTTGAAGAAGACTGCAAGATGCTGCAAGTTTCTCACAAAACCAAAGATGTTATTACTGCAGGCTCTGCCTACTGTTTATATGAAACTATGTCTGTACAATCAGAAAGAGAGCGCAGAAGTTCAACTTTAATGAGGGGTGCAAAAAAATCTTTACACTCAATCATCAACATGAAGCTCAGATTAATGTTTGCTAGAGAGGACAAAGACCAAGACTTCTGGAATAGTGTTTTTTTTTTTTTACAAATGAGTAAAATTGAATTATTTGGACGCTAATACAGGTCATGTTTTGGATAAATGTGGAAATAGTAATTCAAGAGCAACCACATACCAACTGTGAAGCACAGGGGTGGAAGTGTCATGGTTTGGAGATGTTTTGCTGGCCGTGTGCCATCACAGAATATGCTAGGAAATTTACCGTTGCTGAGGAAAGTTTGAAAATCTGGAAATTAAAAAGAAGAACAAGAACCTGCAGCCTGACAATAACCCAAAACATGCCAAGAAATCCATGCTACAACTTGCCTTTCTCTCCATCTCTTACATAACTTCTGATTTCTCAGAAGTTATATCTAATGATTGGCTGAGAATCATTAGATATAAAGTCCTAGATCTAGTCAAAGTCCAGATCTTGATCTCATTGAGATGTTATGTGGCGACTTGAAACAAGCATATAAGAAAGCTGTCAAGCAACTGAGACGAAAGTGTAGTGTGGGTCATACTTTACTCAGACTGATGTCAGAAACTGGCAGGTCATTACAAGAAGCATTTTATTTCATCTAAAGTGGGAAAAGTCAACATAAAAACCTGGAACCACTAACAGGTGGAAAAAGGAGGTTCTAAATCTGAAAGTATTTAATAAAAATGGTCAAAGAAGGTGTGCTCTGCATTTGATTTGTTTTTTTCTTTTGTTCAGGAGGTAAATTCATGTTCCATACCTAACCACAGCGTTGGTAACACAAGGAGGAGGGAGATGGATTGGATGGAAAGAGAAACACTTCTTCTAAATGCAGACAAACTATTCCCCCAGACCAAGGACAATCATTACCTGAGGGGAAAAGGCAGCATGTGCGTTAGGGGAAGAGATGCTTATACTGGCGCTGATCTTGAAAGGGCCCCTGCAATCGATCGCGTTAAGCTCCCCGTGAAAGAGAGAAATCAATATGTTTTTAAAGGCGAAGAGGGCTGCATGCGGTGCATGCGTGTGGGCTCCATTGATACAGCCAGACGCGTTCAGAAAAGGAGCCGCTACTGCAAAAGCGCTATCACGTTTCGAGGTCAAGTGGTCTCATTTCCAATACTTATCTGCAAAATCATGACACCTGTGAGGCGCATGAGACTGGAGCGATTGCAAGTTTGTGGATTATGCATCTCTGTCTGGGTTCCTATTATCATAGAAGAATATTAGACCAGCAATTGAGCAGACAAAGAGTTTGGGGGGAAAAAAAATCAATTGTTTTAAGAAGAACTTTGCAGAGGCATAGGTGAGATCTGGAGGGCTGCGTCAAGATTAGTTAATGGATAGAAAATCTAATGAGCAAAACCTACCTGTGACTTTTCGAAAAAAGTAATTGCTTGAGGAGAGAGTAAAGCTATCAGTCTTACAGCTAGTGATGAAGATTGCCTACACAGGTTCAGCTCAGGAGAGAAATGTGTGGGAAAAAGGTCAGCAAGTACAAAGAGTAAAAAAAAGAAGCAAGTCAGGAGGGAAACAAAGGAGAGAGAAAGCAATTTAATTTCCATCTGTAGCCAAAACAATGCAAAAATGGCACCCACTCTATAAAACACATTTCTACCTCTCACCTCCCCCCCCTTTCCTCTCTGTCTATTTCCATCTCTCTCAGGCATCCTCTCAGCGATAATTCACTCTTGAGTTGGCATCTGGGCCAGTGAGTTTGATCCAGTGGAGCCAGGGGTGATAAGACATCTCCGCACAGATCTAACACACTTTCCCTAAGTTCTCACACAACGCGGCAACCTAAAGGTGCCAGAGAGTCACGTGTGAGGTTGGAGTGAGAGACGAGGCAGAGTGGAGAGTTGGAGCCCTGTATAAAAAGAAAAGTGCCTTCAAGTGTGCTGGATGATACAACTCTGGCATGTGATCCCAGGCAAGTGGCATCACCATAACATTTACCGAATGACATCCAACAACCATTATCCTGCTGTCGAGAGAAGATAACATAAAGGTTGTGGACAAGAGGTTCTCGGATACGAAAACAGCTTCTAATGGTCCTAATGTTTCCAATATGGTTTTTATGTCACAGAATCAGGAAGGGCTAATACAGAAAAGACACGAGTCTGCCCTCTAGTGGTGACAAACATGATCTAACTAATGAAAAATGGGCAAAACAAAAATCTTTTCCCTCTTGATTCACAAACAAACAATGTATGGCTTGAGTATACCAATAATACTAGTATTTAATTAAACAGGTGCATCACAAATAGACATACACCATCAACAACCAATGTATTGTTTTTAAATATTTGTAAAAGCACCATTTTTATCTGTTGTGACATTTATAGCATGAACTGTTTTGCTCACATAATTTTTGTTATTCAGTTAAATTTTCCTCAATATATTATAGATTTTTTTTTTAATCTATGTTATTTTTGTCCAGTTTTAAAATTTGTTTGATGATATGAAACAGAGTGTGATGAAAAAGTAAAACAGAAGAAATGTTTAATAGGACAAATGTTTTTGAAAAAAACAAAAAACAAATGCAACACTGTAATGAAATTGTATATGTATAGATATAATGTGGGTAAATTGAATAAAACTTTAAGCCTTTACACTGTTTTCAAAACAACAAAAATAATGATATTATATTTTATTGGGGAACATAAATGCCATAATAGTGAGTTATGAAAGAGATTATAGTTTTCAGTCTGATGTGTGCATTCACAGGGGTTATAAAGTGCTTACATTTTTATTACTTTCTTTGTGTTCTTAACATTTTTACAGTGTTTTAGGATACTTTGTTGAACTTCTTCAACTGCACACAAAGGCGTAGCAATATGTAAATTTATATTTAGTCTTTCCTTTAAAATGTAAGCATAAAAACATAGCCAAACTATCACACAGATCATTGTAATACACCAATCTAGAGTGATAAAAAACAATGAGAGGGAGTATGAGGAGAACAAACACTCCCATGGCTGTATTATTACTATGATATGATTTCATTGTGTCAGACCTTCAGTCTCTGAGTCTGTGTTGCTGCTATCGCTGGTATTTATGGGTGCAGTATTGATCTGAAACCCAGTGACTCATTCCTTGTTGTGGCTAGAGGTCTGTGGTCGAAAGAAGACCGAGTCTTTGTCACAGAAATACTGCTTACAGCTGATTATTCCTTAAAACTAACTAAACAGAGAAAGCTAAATCAGAGATGTACCATTAACACTCCTGTAAAATAAGACTTTTATATTTGTGATGCTATAAAAACATTCAAACTGATAGTAGTTTTATTACTCTTACTATAAAAGCTGTTTTAAATACACTTTCCACACTGATTGATAAAACCTTACTCCGAGTATTATTATTTTGGGTACATTTATTTAGCGGGAATAAAATATGTTAAGAAATAGAGATAAAAATACCTTATGTGAAAGCTCACATAATGAGCATTGTAAAAAATCAATTGTAGGTCAAATAAAGACAGATTACAATCAAGGTATATGCAATACCATTTCTGAAAGCACAACCCATCACAGACTAAGCAGATGGCCTAAATCCACAAGTCCTAATCCTGTTCAACAAGAACAGTAAAATAGGGATCCAATTCACATAAGTTGAACATAAATGGACAAAATAAACGTCTGCTCCGATAAGACCAATTTCAGAATTTGACTGGTGGTGGTAGCTTGATGGTTTGGGAAATATTGTATTGGCACAGCTTGGGTCACTTTGCACCAACTGAGCATTGCCGCTGAGAATCCCACAGTGTACCCGTCTCCTTGATGACTACATTCAGTAGGATAATGCATCGTCTCACAAAACTCAAATCAAACTTGTTTAAACTGGTCCCCTATCGATATCAATGAGTTCACTGCACTCCAGTTGAGTCCACAGTCACTAGATCTCATCTAGGAGGTGGAATGGCTGATGTGCATCATGCAGATCATCTGTGGTAACTGTGTGATGTTAACATGTTGTTATGGATCAAAAGTCTTGGAGGAATGTTTTACACGTGTTGAATCTACGCCAGAAACAATTAAGCAGTTCTGAAGGCCGAATGGGGTTCAACCTGGTAACGGAAAGGTGTACCTAATAATGTGGCCTCACACTTTGAGTAATTTTACAGTAATTTTGTTTCATATTGTTATTATTTTTGGAAACCATTTTTTTAATGTTTCAGAATGAAAGCTTTGTCATTTCCTCTCACTTTCACAGTACGGCCATGAGTCATTGCACAAAATATTAAATGATTTTGTTGTGATTCCTGATTGCCTCCAACATTGAAACTGGATTGAATAATTCATTTGATTTTACAGTGAGAATTACAATGTTGTGGTGTAGTTCTCTGCC
This sequence comes from Girardinus metallicus, assembly GCA_903067095.1. Classification (NCBI taxonomy): domain Eukaryota; kingdom Metazoa; phylum Chordata; class Actinopteri; order Cyprinodontiformes; family Poeciliidae; genus Girardinus; species Girardinus metallicus. The sequence goes on along the minus strand of CAEGAE010035707.1, from coordinate 2,360 downwards.
TAAAACAACATAGTTCAAAGAAAGAAATCTCAACCTTGAGGTAGCCTAGAGAAAATAACAATTCTGTATAAGGGTGTAACTGAAATGTATTTTATCTCTGATTTTAAAAAAAATCATAGAAAACCTCCTACTGCAGAAGAAAAAAGCTGACACGCATAACTCACCTGTATCACTGATGTATCGTTGAGGGATCGTTTGGACAACTTTGTTTTCTCAGCTGCTGCAGGGCTTTTTTGTTCACCATGAGTAAACACGTGTTTTTTAGAGCGAGACATCAGCACTGCCAGGATTACAGCTCCGCCTTGTGGTAGCAGACGGATATAGCAGCTTAATCACAGAGCAAGAAAGTACAATGCAACATGTTTATTTTATTAGATGCTACCTATAGCAATAATAGTAATAATAATAATAATAATACAAATATTAAACGCAATGTTAGCATTTTATAACATGACAGAAAGAAAATAACAGGGAAAAATAAACAATTGAGTTTAATCCATTTTGTTTACTTACTGAAGTTAAGTCTATTTATTTGTGGCTTTCTGTCCAGGCTGACATGACCTGACATTTTCTGTTCCTTATTTTCATGAGCAATCAATGGAGATGGAATTGGGGATAAACACTGGGGAGTGCTGATTGTTCATATTAAACTGATTTGGCCTCAAAGCCAAATCATAGGAAAATGTGAGACTGTCAGAAGTTTTTCTGATATGAATCATTTCATCTGCATCAATTCATCTTTTAATCTCCAGCATTGTCTTTTTCAAAAATTAGAAACTGGTTAGCACAATAGCACTTGATAATTATTCTGTTCAGTTTTAGGTTTGTTGAGGACATTTCTTTAAAAATCAGGATTAACATGCATTATATTAAAGGTTTCCTTTTTTTTTTTAACTGAGGGATTAAATAGTACAAGTGTCTGAATGCAAATCAAATTTCTAAACAATGAATGTGATGTAACTGTGGTAGGGACATAGAACAGGAAGTGTTACACACATATTTCCTGCACTGAACACAAAAACAAGCTCGATGGAAAAGAATCCCTCATATGATTTGACTGTTTTTGCATTTCCTTATTGTTCTCCAATTGCATTTCCATAATTTATACTTTACATTGCATGGCAATTTCTTCAGTTTGTTTGTTTTCTAATTTGTCATTTTTGTGCTTGATATGCAGCCTCTCATTACAAAACCAGACTGCCCAAATACAGTTTGTTTGGGACTGTTGTCATATGACACATATTTTTTTTCTGTATACGTTTTCCTTGTTCTTCCATACTTTTTATTGAGTTTACTTTGAATAATCTCCACACAGTTTTTGGAGTCCTTCATCTCAGTTCTTGTTAACTTAATAACTCACAGCCATAGTCCTGTGTGAGAATCAGTTTTTGGGTATTAATCTTACCTAAAAACACTACATTTTCACAATATTTCTGTTTTTTTACAAATTCTCTTTTGAAAACCTAAATTATTTTCTAACTGCTTTAAATTCAAACATAAATCCCAAAGCAATTATTCACACAGCTGCCAAAAATAATAATGCAAGATATTAGTTTTTATAAAAATTTTTTTGTTTTATTTATACAACTAAACATTGTTATTTGCCCTTTGCTCAGCCTTAAAAACACAAAATGCAGCACTTTTCCAAATGGACCAGTGTAGTGACTATTTGTCCAAAGAGATCTAATTCAAAAATCAAAAAAAACTTAAGACTTAACGGTGATCAAAGCAAAAGGTGAATCGAACTCAAATAGTCACTTGATGCACTGTGGATTCTGGTATACGCAGTCCAAAAAAAGGTAAAAAGGGTCAAAATGCAGTTCCTTTGTTTAGTTTATTTCTCAGTTCAGACAAACAAATTATAAACTGATTGGCTGACGACTGACTGACGATGACATGTGACTGGTAAAAAAAAAAAAAAAAAAACATATGACCACCCACGTGCATAATCAGCTAAGACCGCCTATTTATAGTCCCACCTGAAATTAATTAACTAATTAAATGAATTACTAACCAAAGAACATATTTTGAATAACAAATAACAATTCTAATTGTAAATCAACTAGACAACACGCAAAAAAAAAAAAAAAAAAAAAAAATCAACTAAATAATTTAAATTCTAAGATTGAACTGAAAATGGAGAAGTAGACCTTTTTCACGACAACCGGAAGCTGCATCTGATAGGGCTGGGGTACTTCCTGTTTTATTGGCTGTATTTCAAGTACTCTAAGAAAAATGTTTCTCCTCCGGTCCTTTTCATCATCCTTACTTAATTTGCCAGCTCTTTCTTTCACTGATGAGGAGGAAATCGCAGCGGCGAATTCGCCCAACAAACGTGTGAAAGGATCCAAGTTCTTCCA
>CAEGAE010035702.1:0-20353 GCA_903067095.1 Girardinus metallicus | reverse complement strand
ATATATATATATATATATAGACACTTCAGGAAATAAGGAACTGTTTTTATTTGCTCTAAAAGGTTCAGATCGATCCTTCGGGTCAATACGTGGCCACCAGCTGCTCCGATAAAAACATCAGCATCTTTGACTTCTGCACTGGAGAGTGTGTCGCCACGATGTTTGGACACTCGGGTAACAGAACCAGATCTTCGTTAGCTTTTGTATGAAGATGAATACTGTTAGCCCAGGTACCACGGTGCTAAAGAGTGGCTTTTGTTTTGCAGAGATCATCACTGGGATGAAGTTCACCAGCGACTGCAAGCATTTAATCTCTGTTTCCGGAGACAGGTGAGAGGATGGTCTTTACTTGAGCTCACACAGGAAAGTGACTCAGAACCTGTTGACACTTAATAGTAACAGCGACCTGATATTTCACAATGTCTCTTTACTAAAAAGGCTGTTTGTGGGTTTAGGTGTCTGACTTGCTGAGAGATATGTTGCTGTTTTTGGTCTGCGTGTGACAAGTTAACCTTTAATTCTGGAAATGATGCCCCACAGATGAACTTCTTTTGATTTTTCTATAATGCCCTAAAATACATCAAAAGGTTTTCCTCCATTTATGTTTTGAAAGCCATGACTTCATCATTTGCATGTAGATAATCTCGGTGTATGTAAACTTTTGATCTGGTAATCCAATTTACCTTAAAAGGAAAAAAGTTTTGTCTGATTCAATGTCAGATTATGAGTTGAAGAGATCCTGGATCTTTTCTATACAGTGCATATTCATTTCTGGTTTTGGTTGTATTTAAAAGAAGCTAAACCACAAATTAAAATGTTCTTTTTTTGCAGATAAACTATAAATTGAACAGACGCTATCTTGAGTAATTTGACCTAAAACTGTCTCAGTGCTGCCCTCTTTGGGCTGAAGGGTGGCTACTGCAGTTGAATTTTCCAGTTGCTTACAAATGGAAAGCGAATGGCTTCGTTCACATCCGGGGATTTGGGTGTAATGTGGTACTCGCTGCTGTTCGTTCAGGACAGTTACTGAAAAGCGATTGGCCCTTTCACATGCCTCCAAAAACGCCGCTAGAAATGTCGCTAGCCGCATTTTTGTACCCCTCACTAGACAGGGCCTAAAAAGTCGCTACAAAGATGGCGACGGGGCTTTCCTTCGTCCTGACAACACGTCATCACCAAACTTGATCGTGCCCCACAGTGTCGTTTGGCTCCGCCCACATTGGTGGAATTTTTTTCAAAATGGCTCCCGGAGCGGGGTGGTGCTTTAACAATCGGGTTTGGTTCCACTTTAAAGTTGCGTGAATAAGTAATTATTGCGGTCATGCGTTACATTAGACTGTTGTTTCACATCTGAACAAAAACAAAAGCGCAGCCATGTGGCTGTTAATCCCGTAATCTAAGCAAAAGAACATAAATAAGAAAACATTATTAGTGGTCTCCTACTACACCGTTGTCTTTAGCTGAAAGAATAGACTTTAAAATACTGTTGCTAGTTTATAAATCCCTGAACGGCTCAGCACCACGATACATTAAAGATCTGCTGTTGTTACCAACCTTCCAGACCCCTCAGGTCTTCTGGTTCTGGTTCTGCTCTTCATCCCCAGAACCAGAACCAAACGAGGAGAAGCAGCATTCAGCTTCTATGCACCACAAATTTGGAACAAACTTCCAGAAAACTGTAAAACAGCTGAAACACTGAGTGCCTTTAAATCTTGACTAATAGCCCACCATGTTTAGAGTTGTATTTGAAACATAAACAATTACAAATTTATTGATGGCACCTGACTTAATGTAATGTTTTGATTGTTGATTGTTGCATGACTCTGTGTTTTTATGTTTGTTATGATGTAAAGCACTTGAAATACTCTGCTGCTGAAATGTGCTATACAAATAAAATTTGATTTGATTTGATTTGATTTGATAACAAAATGTCTCTAATCTTCCGTACATTATTGAAGGTTTTTGTGAGTGCCCATTAAAACCATAAAAACCTGAATTGTGGCACATAGAGCCAAAACAAAATGAATGTTTACACAGGAAGAGGGATTTGTGTGCATCTGGCTGCCTTGCTGCTCCTCCTGACGAGATGTGATTTTTATATTTCCTATCATGTCAAAGATTTATTCTTTTGTCCACCTAAAGCACAAAAAAAAAACATTCGGAGCGAGAGTGTTAGTGCAACTCGCCTTCAGTCGCTTCATGTACTTAGAAAATAAATTATTTAAATACAAATTGCAACAACCTGCCATGTGGTAGATTGATGTACAAGGTTTAATGAGAGCTTTGCTTTTGGATCATCTACTGTAAAGAATGATAAAAATACATCCAGCAGTCGCATGGAATCAATTTCCAGCTCCTTGCGTGAGAGGAAATGACTCCAGGAATGTGTTTGAAGACGGTTTCCTTAGTTGTTACAATGAGATGAAAACCTAAATATTTAATGCTTGTATGCTTTTTCTTCCCCCAGCTGTGTCTTTGTCTGGCGCCTTGCTCCAGAACTTACAATGGCCATGAAGGAGAGGCGGTACCAGCTGGGAGAACACCAGGACTCACCTCGCTGTGGGACCTCTGGAATCAGGTGCTCACACACATACACACACACACATTCTCATTTTTTACGTCTACAGCAGAGCCAGCGAGTCTTTGTAATGAGTCCTGTACTTTACATGTTGACACTCTGCAGAGCCTCATCATTATGAATCTTTTTCTTTTTGTTTTTGCTGCTTTACCACAGGCGGGAGGCGTACAGCGCTCCGGCTCTGGTTGGCCTGTCGTCTGACAGCGACCAAGACAACGAGGCGGAGGAGAACGAAGACACTAATGATGCGGACGACAGCAAAAGCAGCGGCTCCTCCAACAGCTGCCACGGAGAGGAGGACACAGGTAGTTGTCTTAATGTCAGGAGAGCAGCTGTAATAATGAACGCGTTGGCTAATAAAAGGACATGAGAGAAGCTGATCAGCTCTTGTTTTGACCTGATCCACGAGGAGGTAAAAATGTCTTCATGACATGATTTTTTTTTTTAACCTAGTAATTGTTTTTTTTTTTTTTTTTTATCCAATATTAGGTTCAGATGAAGAACAGGACTGGGAGCAGAGAAAGGTAAGAAAATCAGAGGCTTCAAATAAGCTAACAACCACGCAGTTAAAAAGTACCTTAGAATTTTGTTCGTATCTTAGCTATTAATTTGCACAAACGTTTAAAAAATAGAATGGATTCATACCTATAAACCTTTTCCCCCTTTAATCAGCTCACAACCAGAAACTTCGGTGCATTTTATTTGGATTTTCTGTAACGCAAAGTGGAGTGCAGTTGTGCAGTAGAAGCAAAGCTTCTACTGCTTTCAACGCTTTATTGTGCGTAAAAACATGGAAAGTGTTGCATACGTTTCTATTCACCTTTTCTTGAAAACTCTAAATAAAATCCACTGACTTCAGAATGTCAATAGTCAAATTTTTGAATACGTATTAAAAACAATTCATGTGGAGCAAAGCGCTTCCTAGTTTCAGCAAACTATAATAAAACAGAATGCATAACAAAGAAGTAATTAGAATTTCACAATGTATTTAAAAGACCAAATCATGAACAATAATTACTTTTAAAACTGTCTGACGATGAAGTATTAGGGCCTTACTAGGAAAAAAAAAATAACATTACGAGAATAAAGTCATAATATTACGAGATTATAGTTACAATATTGTGACTTTATTCCCGTAATTTTATCTTTTTAATCTTCTTAGCATAGCCCTAACACTGTGCCGTGATTTACACAACATTTACAGGATTGTGCTATCTGAGCGGGGCAGATGTATGCAGACTTTAAAGTGTGTTTTGACAACATGACAGTGTGTGAAACAGCTGGTATGAAGCCCTGTTTGTTTTCTGGTTCCTCTCCAGCTCGGAGCAGTCAGCCAGGTCCTTCCTGACCCCGCTAAGCGTCCGCGGAGACGTTGGTCCCGTCGTATCGGTTCGCTGGAGCTGATGGTGAAATCCATGCTGGACCTGAGGCAACTTGAGACCTTCGGCCAAAAGAAGAACCTCAACTGCCCCACACAGAGCATCTCCAGCCTCCATGACCCTGAGGTGAGCAGATTGGGTTTTTATTTATTTATTTATTTTTGGTAGTGGTAGGAAATTGGATGCATTTTTTTTTTTTTTTTTTTTTTTTTTTTTAAGAAAAGAACAACTTTCATTTCCAGGAGCAGCAAGTGGAAGAAAGATCCAGGAGGCATCTGGCTTGGTTGCCCTTGGCAATGTCCAACTGTGCCGCGGCGACGGACGGACCGGTGTTCTTCCCCGAGGAAAACGAAGACGACATGAGTCCAGTGGATGGGTAACTCATCAACTCCTCCACACTGTTTCACCCAAGGGAACGCCATTTTCTTTCTTTTTTTTTTTTTTAATTTTTAGGAGTTTGACCGTTTCTCTCTATTCCCTCACCTTCGCCCTGCAGCGACGATTACGTGGTGACGCAGCGGCCCTGCAGCCCGCAGAGGCAGAGGACGCGCGCAGAGAGCCAGGACAGCCGCAGCCCAGACAGCGCCTGCTCGCTGGGCTACGGCAGCAGGGAGTCCAGCCCGGATCGCATCCCGGACGGTGAGAAACTGCACAGGAGGTGCAGCAGTTTCCCACATTGCAAACACAAACTACAGAACAGAGTAGAAATGTTCTGTATTGTCCCACAATGGGAAAATTTCTGTGCAACAGCAGCTAAGCGACAGGCAATCACAGCAAATAGACTGACGCAAAGGCAGAATACAGACTACATATAAAGACAGAAATGAGAGTAAAAATACTGTCCATTAAGGGCAAAATTTCAACATAAATATACTGTCTCCTTTGTGCTTCGCTCTCAGTCCTTTCCTGGTTTTGCTTTCATTCCCAGCAGATGTGGAATCTCTGAGTCGGTGCAGCTCTGACGAGGAGGAAGAGCGGGCCGCGAGGATGACCGCGTTGGTAACGAGCATGGACGAAGCTCTGAGGACGGTGAACGACTCCCAAGAGCCCGGTGAGGAGGACTTCCTGCGGCAGAACTTTGAGGCCCTGGCCCAAAGCTGCAGCTCAGGTGGGACTGAACAGATGCTGCCGAATAACCCACAACTCGGCCGATTCCCCTTTAACACTCATTTATCAGAAAAAGGTGGATTCAAAGATTTTCTTTTTCCCCCGTAAGAAAAGTAATCTAGATATAAACCGCAACGTTTTTGTTTCCACACCTCAAGCACTTCCAGATGTCGAACAGAAAATCCCAGTTCAGGCTCGGCCTGGGGGCTTTTGTGCCTCAGAATGCCTCCGTGTTGCTTTCAATGACCCCACAGCCGAGCTCAGACAGACATTATTGATTCCTCTCCTGGTCTCACTTCCACTTTCTGTTTCCGTTTTTTTACTCCTTTCTGCAGCCGAGCAGAGCAAAGTCCCGGGGCTCAGCATGTCTTCACGCTTCCTGGCCAAAGGACATAATAACAGGTAGCGCTGACCACCTCGGGCCGGCGCCGACCCTCGACTATAATTATAAACCCCTGCGGATGCTGACAGGCTGCTCTGTTAAACCATCTGCGTACCCTCCTGATCCAGCTAGCTGTCAGTTTGATGTTTGTCTTTGCATGGAAGCGAACTGAAACAGAGGAATAAACAATAAAAAATCCTGGTTTAATAGTTTAATATAGAAAAGGAAAGCAGAGTGTTGAATAAGAGAAGCAGAGTGTTGCGTTTTATTACAGGAAAAGTACAAACAGTTATGTTTTTATATTTTTGTTTTTTTTGCAATTTTCTCTGACAGATTACACATAAAAGTGAATATTTGTGAAGTGGGATAAATATATATTTGTTTCCATTTATTTATTTAAATATTTTTTTCCTTATTTATATTTTTTATAAATAATATTCCAAAAGTGTGGGGAGGAAAAAATTCAATTTAGACAGAATTGAATTTACCCTCAGCATGATGCTGCCACCACCGTGCTTCATTCTGGGGACTGTATCTGTTTGTTCAGAGCGATATATAATGTTATTTTTTTTGGGCAGAGAATATTTTCATGTTCATATGTTTCATTAAATATTCTAAAAAAGATAAATATTTTATAATCTAACTCCACTTAAAGCTTCAATTTGCTCCGTTTTTATTATGGTTCATCCCTAATGTTCTCTATTACTTGTTGAAAAAACAACATTAAAATTTTACTTTCATTTCACAATATCGCACTACTTTGTGTAAAAAACAAAAACAAATGAAATACACTACAGTTTGCAGTTGCAACATGGCAAATATCGTAAAGTATCTTGTTGCCGCCCTGGGCGACTGCCGTTATACTCTATGTCAGAAACTCCAACTCTTGTAATCCCTAGAAGCTCTAAATTTCAATAACTAACATGCAATGACCTTAATATTACTGCATATCCCTTAGCGTGATATAGTCAGCCTTGCTACCAAAATGTGCACAAGGAAAACAAATGTTTGCCTCCACTACTACCCTCTGTGTAGGCCAGTAGCTCCACTGGCCAGAACGACTGAGGCGGTAGAAGGACAGAAATCCGCCAAGCCTCCGGTGTCGAAGGTTCGGCCCATGATGGACGAGAGGAGAAAGACGGAGGACAGGACCGCTGTCAGGACTGAGAGGTAACGGGAAAACCCGAACTTTTTGTTCCTCGTAGAAATCCTTCAAACTGTGATAGAAAGACGTACATTTTTCTCGGTCATTTACCACTATAGAATCAAATGTGGAGTTTTTAGCGCGCTTATTTTGAAATGTTGTACTCAGAGCTGCCATTTGTCGTCTCTGCAGGCCTCCGGAGAGAAGTTCTCCTCCTAAACTCCGGCCGCTGAAGAAGAAGACGTCCTGGTCGCCTGAGTGGAGGAAGTCCAACCCGACATCGACGACTTCCTCCATGCTGGACATACCAGCTGCTTTCCAGAAGTCCCGTTCTGCGCAGGACATATCTTCAGACTGTATGTTTTTCTTATTTGATCCTATTCCTTAAATTTCTGGCTGTAGCTTTGCATTGAGACTTACTGTTTCCTCCAGGTTGCATTTAATTTAATGTTTTGATAATGTTGTTTGAAAAGGAGGTGGGCAGAGGTCTAAACATATTGCTTTCATGTCTTATTTTTTACACATTCATTGAAAAAAAAATGCAACTAAATCAATTGACATACAAAATTTAAATCATCTCCACCAGCATGTAAATTTAAAATTTTTTTCTTAGAAGAATTAATTTTATCTTTCCGTTTCGCCTTTTCTAGCGTCTCACTCCCCGGCGCCCCCTAGTGTCCAAAGGGAGCAGCAGACGAGACCTCAGCAGCTGCTTTTGACTACGTCCACCTCCAAACCTTCCTTTTACTTCTCGTCCCCGTCCTCCGGCTCACCACACACCCCGCCGTCCCCCCCGCCATGGGAGAGTCCCAAACTAAAGCCCCGCCACTCCTACATGAACCCCACAGCCAGCTCCAACGCCAAACGCAGCCGCTCCACCTCTCCGAGAGACGGTGTCCAGCCTTGCCAGTCGCCGCCTCGCTCCCCGTGCTTCCCCGAAAACAGGAGGTCACCCAGCGAGCCGGAGGCGGAGCCAAGCCTCTGTTTCCCATCCTCCGTCTCGTCTGAGTCGTCCATATCGTCCATATCGTCCAGCGTGTTCTCCAAAAGCTCGTCTCAGGGTCATCAGGCAGCCGGGCGACTGACCCAGAGCGCCCCGGCCTCGCGCATCCCTCTCCCGAAGCAGCCTCTGAGCCCGCGGCGCAGCCTATGCCTGGACGCCAAGCCGACCCCAGGCTGCTCCGCGTTTGGGCTCAGGGCTTCCGCTTCAACCGTAGATGTTCGCTGTGATGTTCCAGATAAAACACAAGGTTAGACAAAAAGAGAGGCACACACTGTGGAAACCACACACACACACACAGGCGGCTGAGGGGCTGAATGTCTAATAACATGTCTGCATCTCTCCCTGGTTTCAGCGCGATGCAGACAACTCTCCTTATGTTTGGACCCTCCGTTACCAAGTTCACTGCCAGCGAGGCAGAAAAGAGACGCGTTTCCTGAGAGGTAAAGTTAAAGCGGATTTTAAAGAAGCTTACGTATTTACGCCTCTTTCGCTTTTACACGTTTTGTCACATTACAACTGCAAACTTCCACGTTTTTTTACTTGGATTTCGTGTGAGGCAAACACAAAGTAGACCAGTTCATAATTGTGACATTCAAGAAAAAAATATTTGTGGTTTCAGAAATCCAAGTTTGAGCGCTTTTGGTTTGAACAGGACCGCCTTGTATCGATCTTTCTCCATCCTTCCACCCATGATGGTGCCACTACCATGCCTAACAGTGGGGTTGATGTGCTCAGGGTGATGAACACATCGACGCAATGATACAAAATTTTGAAAACTATGTATCATTTCCCAGTTGTGCCCTACTTTCTGAAGGTCTGTCACATAAAATCCCAATAAAAAGAGGTTTGTGGCCGTAAAGTGACACCATGTGAGGAAAGCTCCCTTTTTGTTTGTCGGTATGCTAATTTCCACGTATGATCAACGCCCCATCTGTAAGTAACCTACATTTTTAACATTTGTTCCCAGCGTCGAGGGAGGTCAGGTGGCTAAAGAGCGCCCTCTGGTGTCAGGAGAAGACCGCACATCGAGCCCACAGCCAGGTCTGCTCTCTCAGATTTCAGATTTTCTTCATCACTGCAGTCTGTTTGTGCCCTCTGTTTTGTCCTTTATTTCTCACTGATGGCTCTGATGATTGAAAACGGACCTCGTTTATATCAGATTCTGCATGCAGGAGACATTTCATGCCTCCTCTTTGTTTAGGTGAAACATTTAAGCGAGAGACACACGTTTGTGTTTAGTTTCAGATCTCTAAGTGCCACTAATAGTGCTGCATATTGCTGTAAAAATATTGTACGTGTGGATACAAGCATAAAAATGTGCACGTTCTCTCCTCATGTTTTTCATATTTTCATTAGCAACTTGAATTTCAAGATGACGGCCATCTTTCATTACGGCCACCATTTTTGAGCCCTTCGAACCAATTACTGGCATTAAATGCTTCCCATTTTCACGACATGGATCAACTTTATGTTTTCGACTTGGGTCATCCTGTTCATACAACTTTAAAGTAATAATACGTAGTAAAATCAGATGTCAAAACTGAAACTGAGCGGCCATTTTTCACACCAGTCGCCCACAGTCATCCTAGTGGTTAGCGTTAGGTTCTGCTACATTTTTTCTGCTAATTGTTTTGCGGTTTAGCACTAGCGGACCAAAGATTCTTGTTTAGCAAATTAGTGGTTAGTGAACCTAACATGATTAGTTGTGGCTAATTACTACTGTCGATTTTAGTGCGACCATATTTTTTCCATTACAAGCATGGCGTCCATTTTGAAAAATGTCCACCAGAAAAAGGAATCTGTGTGGTTTCTATGGCTCAAAAACATGTATGATGTGACACCAAGCACATTCATCTAATTAGCGACTTTAGTGCAAAAGAGTATTTTCCATGTCAACAGTAGCGGACATCTTGAAAAATCAAAAGATTATCAGTAAATGCTACTTTTATGGGTCCAAACATGAATTATTTCACCACAAGAACGTTCATCTGTGATACACTGGCAAAATTAGAAAAATTAATTTTCCTCGACGATCATGGCGGCCATCTTGAAAAATGGCTGCCATCTTGAATTTTCCCGCAGGTCACATTTTTCTTTTTCTTTTGGGAGCGTCCATGCCACCTTACATTCTTGTATCCACACGTGGACCATCTCGCTGAAATATTGAATTATCTGCTGCGCTATCAGCGATAACTGTATCCTTCTGGAAGATATTAGATGAAAAATCGACTGTTCTCACTCTTTCCACCGTTCACACAGCCACTTCCTTCTTTAATGCGCTGCAGGCTCTCTGTTTTCTCTGCTTTGCTCGGTGGCAGAGTGTGCCTCTGTGCAGGTGCTGTCCTCTGTCTGCGCGTGCGCTCGCTCTGACTCGCAAGCGCGCTGTGATAAACTTGAAAGTCATTCTCTCCATCTCCTCGCTGCAGATCGCTCCGTCACCTTAGAGACATGCAGGCAAGCCGTCACCGATCTTCGACAGAGTCTGAGGGAAGCCGCCGTTTTGTACACTGCGGTGAGTGGGCTTGGAGTGAGAGAGGCGGTCAGAGAGACTGAGCAAAAGAAACCAAACAAACGAAAAAAATAAAAGATGAAAACACGAGTGAAAAACCTCAGAGATGACTTGTTTTCTTAAAGAAACGAAGTTGAATTTATCTGATATTTTCTACCTGATTTTTGTTTGCATCTTTGAATGAAAGAAGCCGACGTGCTCACTTCCTGTATTGAACAGGGAGGCTGCTTTAAAAAAATAAAAAAAACTCACTTGAGATTTTCAAGCTGCCTAATTTCATTGTCTCGTATCAGATTTTTGCAAACGCATCTCAGCTGATTTCTATATATTTAAAAGCATTACTGTCAGCTTTATTATCTCTTTCCCCAGAGATTTCACTTGGAGCTTGCCTGCAACTTAAACACTTGTAGAGACGTACTTTGTGTTTTAAAAATGACATATTTTTATTTGCAGATTTCTGCAAATAAAAATATGTCTTTTTGTTTTTTCTTTTAAAATATTGTCATTTTTTCTCATTTTGACTGTTTATAAAATTGTGCTTTGAGGGGTTTCTTGTTTTCTGAATCTTACACATTTTGCAAACCATTTTCACACTTAAAAGACACTTTTATTTTTCTGCCACATTGCTGTAAGATTTAAGGAGTTAAGGTATTCTAGCACACTGAGTTTTTATTTAAGATATTTTTCTTCTGTATTTATGCACACACTCTTGGCGTTCTATCTATAATCTAAAACAAAACAGAATACATAAAAAATATTCCATCTGATTGACTGGTTTAATGTGTGTTCCTGACACAGTTACTGAAAAGCAACCAACCGCAGCGCTCAGACCACCAGGAGATGAGGGGCCTCCTGTCCGAGGCCCTGTTCAGGGTCAAGGCCGAGCTGGACTCGCTGCCCCTCGGCTCCTCGGGGCCCCAGGCGGCCCCTGTGTTAAACTGCGACGGAGACAAGGCCCTGGCTCTGCTGGAGCAGTACGCCGAGCTGCTGCTGAAATCTGTGGAGAGGAGGCTGGACACCAAGACCTGAACGGACGGCGTCGGTGTTTCCAGTAGCCGCGCAGAGACGTGACGAGGACCGACGCGTGCAGGAGCTACAGAAGGTGGACAGCACCTTTTTCTATTTGCACATTTGCACAAAAAATGTAAACACTTCATGCAAACAGTGGGAACGCCGTCGTGTTTAGAGGAGCTGGTTGAACGACGACAGTGAATATCAGGCACTGAAATAGTATTTAGTTTTCCTCCGTAACAGTGCCTTGCTTTGTATTCAACACTAATTTATCTATTGTGTGTGCTCAACAACGTGATAGATTGAGACTGTAACTGTTGACTTAATGACAGATGGTTTGATTTTTACCGAAGTTAAATATGAAACATTTAATTCTTTAAAGAAACGTAGAGTACGCCATATTTGAAAAAGGTTATTGCGATAAACTGAAAGAAAACTAGTTTATCTGGATGTCACTGTAATTTACAGTACTCTAAATGTTTTTGCTTGTTTTTTTTTTCCAGGAAAAAAACCCAGGTTTTGTTATTGACTGGTAATGGTTTTATTAAAAATTGGTAATGATTTGACTCGTTTGGCAGAAATGCCTCTTCTGCTGACAATAGAGCAAATGAAGTATACGTCAGTTTTATATTTTTTTTGTGCCAAGAGGATCTTTAATATTACTGAAATATGTGTGTAGTCTTTAATATCTACTTTTATTTGTCTAAATCCTGGATATTCTTTTGTTTAATTTTTTTTTTAATGCTCTGAGATTTTGTATTTTTCTGAAAGAGCTTGTTCTCTTTAAAATAAACTGAAAACTGCACGATTTCCTGCTCAAACTTTTATTTAAGATTCACTTTACCGAACCATCGTAGTTAGTGACATTTTATTTAATAAACAAAATAATGTAAACAATTAGGACAAACTCTTCAAACTGAAAAATAAAGATGCAATAAATGGTTAAATCCATTACAAAGGCGGTAATTTGCGCTTACTGTGGCTATATGTAACACAAATGTACATAATCATCATTAAAGTATTATTAAAAAAAAAAATCATAAAATATTTTGCAAAGTATACATTGCATGGACATGCACAGTTTGATGCTTTCCTCTTGATTTTGCAACAAATATTCAGAAAAAAAACTAGATTTTTTTTACAGTTATTCGTTTACATTTTTTTATGGTTAGCTGGATTTTATTTTAGCTAGTGTTTGTCCAGGATTGTTATCAGTAAAAACAACAACAAAAAAAATATTTTAAAAAACATAATCAAGTTTGTATTACTTGCAGTCACAAAACCTGGAAAAAGGTTTTATGAAGTTGCCGTCTCATCTGTGATACACTGGCAAATTTAAAAAAAATTGATTTTCCTCGACGATCATGGCGGCCATCTTGAAAAATGGCTGCCATCTTGAATTTTTCCGCAGGTCACATTTTTCTTTTTCTTTTGGGAGCGTCCATGCCACCTTACATTCTTGTATCCACATATAATGGTAAATAGTTAAAAAGCGATACTACCATTAGTTCATGCCGACCCCAAGAAGTAAACACAGGCAATGCTATTAGATTATTTTTTTTTTGTACCAACAGATAAGTTAAAGCTCATTCTGAAAACAATCTAAGTTGTTCACCATTTTTTTAAGTCAGTTGTTTCAGAAAACTGCAATAAAAACGTTTAGATTTAAGCACATTTCTTAAACTTAGCCGATAATCCGTGCTTTATTTCTGAGTGAAAAGTTGTACAAAAATCCGCAGCGGGTTCCCTAAGGAAGCGTCTCCACGTTGACGTAGGTGAGGACGACGTCGTTCAGGATGTTGATCCGGTCGATCTGGTTCAGCTCTCGGACGCGGTGGCGGAACTCGAACAGCGGGATGTTGTTCACCGCCACCCTGAACGTCTCGGGAGTGCACAGGATCTTCATCTGGGGGGAGGAAAACAGAGCAACAGAGCCGCGTTTTTTCGTGAACTCGGTTGCTCGGCGAAAGCAAAACATCGAAAGATATCCGAGCCACTGCTTCAGTGTGTCCTGTCGTCTCCCGACAGAACACTCGCTGTCTTCGGGTCAGACGGCTCCCGGTTGTTACATGTGATTAATATTTGTGTTTCGCGTTACATGAGAGCCCCACTGACCTCCAGGAGCCTCCCTGCAGTAAAGCAGCACTCTTATCTAGGATCCGGCTGCACAAACGAGCTTCCAACTTTTTCCACCTTTTCCAAACGTTAGCCTGACGTTCACCATGAAAAAGTAACCTGGAGTCAGTTACACGCTGTTCGGCATCGACAGCCTATTGCAACTGTAAACGATAAACTCTTGCACATTCTGCTGGCAGTTAACAGATCCCAAGTGTATCGTTGAGTTAAATTGCTACATTTAGTTTTTCGTAAGCAGCGTCTCATTCAGTTTGGTATAGCTTCACAAAACAAACCCTTTTAGAGGAGTAAAACAATGGTCTATAAATCCCCTGACTTTAATTTCCTCACCTCAAACGGGCTCCCAGGAGCGAAAGGGAAGGGTCCCTTAAGGTCCCTCTCCTCCGGGCCCCAGCGATCACCCAATTTGTGGTTCCGGACGACCACCTGCTTGCCCCCCTCGTTAAAGCGTGGGTTGATGTGAAAGGCAATGTCGTTGCCTCTCAGGAAGTTGACTGTGAACCTAAAGGGGGGGAACCAGGCCGCTCGTATTCATTCCCTACATTTACATTTAAACGTTGTTGCACAACAATCATGCACGTCGTCTATTGTCATGTCAACCACGCATGCTTTTGTGTTTTACATTTGGGATTTAATGGGGTAGACCAACACGTACTAATCCAGATGCGCAGATGAAAAGTGTATGCGATTCTGTTCGGTTCCCTAAATAAAGTCCAGTGGCATAAATGCCTTCAAAATTAGATAAATTAGTGGTGGAACTGTCGAAAGGCGGGAGGATCTTTAAAGCGGTAAGAAGAAAGCAAGTTTTGAAAGAAAGCTACGAGAACCCTAGCTTACAGTTTGCCATAACTCATTTAGGGGACGAAGCAAACGTGCAGAGGAAGGTGCTCTGGTCACGTGAGACCAACTTTTTACTTGTTGGGATTTCTGGAAAAAGCTGGAGAAATGTTGCACATTCCGCCGAGCATACCATCCTCCTATAAGAAATACGGTGATGGCACCGTCATGTTGCGGGCGTGAGTTTTATCAACACTACTGTTCCTGCAAATGGTGCCAGGTTTGGATTTTAAAGAGTGCAAATATAGATGTGGTTCATTGTGAATGGAAAATGATTGACGTGATGAGATTTCATTTAAACAGTGGTGGCACCAGATCTATTTTCAGCATATTTCTCTGGGCCAAATATAGAAGCGGTCAGCCTGAAACAGCCATTAGAAATATACCTATGGTCACCATGCAGGTTTAAGTTGAATGTACATCTTGTGTTTGGGTGGCTGTGTTGGTCCATCGCATAAAATCCCAACAAAATACATTGAAATGCGTTTGTATCATGATGAAATGAGCTTCCACAAGGCACTAATTATCAGGTAAAGGCTCACATTTTGGCATTGGGTTTGACATAACCCAGGATTGTCATCATCATTTTGTCATATACTCCTCGAGCCAGGTTTAAGTTGTACGGCACACTCTGCACAGTGAGAGAGAAGCATAAGAAAGCATCACGATAGCACAGCAATAGAACTGCGGTGCAGATGTTCACTGGATGCCTTGTATTCACTGACCATAGGTCCAGATGTGGGGGGAAGCCAGTGGGGCGGCATCATAGACGGATTCTGTCCGGGCCATCCTGACTGTCCCGGGTTATAAGGCCAGCCAGGGTGAGCAGGCCAGCCGGGTAAACCCGGGTGGATGGTGGCGGTGGCCGGAGCTGGAACAGGCACCTGGGTTTGAATCGGAGCCGGCTGCTGGGACGGCTGGTACTGCGTGGCTGGCCAACATGGCTGACAGGGCTGCTGGACTGCGGGAGTCGGAACCTGAACTGGCGCTGGGACCAAGGTTGCGGTCGGTGCTGGTGGCGTTATAACTTGAGTCGGTGCGGAAACTGAAATAGGAGCGGGAACTGAAACCGGAGCCGGCTGGGGAGCGGGCCAGCACGCGGTGTTTGGTTGGCCGGTCCAGCATGGCACGGGCTGGTTGGGCTGCCCGGGCCACGCGGGGAACCCGGCTCCGGACGGCGGCAGAGTGGGCCAGAGGCCGCTAGACTGCGGAGCAGAACCAGAGGGCGGGCAGCTGCCACACAGAGCGTCCGCGTGCTGAGACGGAGGAGAGGAGGAAGACGGAGAGAGAGGAGGGTCAGGAGCCATCAGGGAGATACGCGGAAGAGACAGAGTGGACAAGATGGAGGAAACCTACTTGGAAATGCAAAAAATAAGCAAACAATTAAGCATTTATTCACAGGGGGAAATATGAAAAAAGATTAAAAAAAACAAACAAAAAAAATGAAACATGTCATTCTTACCAGTGTGGGGATCTGAGAGTTTGATGTACTACTTGCATCCATGCTGCCTGTCAGAATAACACTGGATTTAGTTTATTTATTTTAGGTTTAGTTTATTTATTTTAGCTTTTGTCAGCTCTCACAACCAAAAAGAAACAAAAAACGAAGAAGTCAGTGAAGTATATGGAAAAATAAATGTCTGATTTTTTTTTTCTGGTTGTTACGTGATAACGAAAAAAATCTCTGTCTCAATATTTTGCTATTTATGAAATAGAAATTGGTAATATTACCTGACCTAAACAGGAAGAGCTTTGTCTATAGGAGAAAAAAAGGCATGGTTATGTTTTTTTATGCATTGCATGTAAATATTTGGTTTCAACTGCGCTATATTTGTTAAGATTGTCTCTTAAGTTTTATATTTTTGCCATTCATATGCTTTGATTTAGCAGTCTTTACTCTGTTTTCCATTTTCGCTCTCACTGTAATTATCTTAGTTGCTTAGATTTATGTCGCCACTGCTTTCCATTAGTTGAACCTTTTCTTCCCTGGCAGCAGTATAAAGGTAAATACTTCTCTGCATATGCTTTCCCAGCCTTTTCAATTCTAACACATTGATAAAAATTTTCCGTTTCGCTGGAGAATTTGAATATGACAAATTTAAAGTTGTCTTCCAGGCTTGTAGGAAGTCTGCAACAGAACCAGATAAGAGCATTGGTTTACCTTCGTTTGGGTTTGGTCCTCAAGTCCAGGCGGGAGTACGCTGCGGGATCTGCTGTGGTTCAGGATGTTTGGCTGTGGCCAAAGAAAAAGCCTTTTATAGCCCCTGATTCTCACAGCAGCCGACTCCTCCTCACCCCGTCGTCCAACCATCAGGCTACAACAGCATGCTGTGAGGTCAAACACACCTTCCCTGTTACCACAAGTTTCACAGCCGAACAGCTGTCACATTTTACTCAAGCTTGACATGAATGAAAGATGTACGCATGGAAAGAAAGAAAGAAAGAAAAAAAGCAGCAAAGTAGAATCTGTACAACTTTTTATGCCCCGACGTGAATCATATAAACACGGCAAAATTGCACTGTTCCTCCAGAAAGTTTCTCTGTCTTTCGCCAAACCAAGTCTGAAAACAGAACAACGGATTGTTTTTTTTTTTTTTTTCACGCTGGTCCGTTTCTCCGTTGAGCAGTCATGGGACTGTGAAACGCTCCAAGAGTAACACAATTACCGAAGATAGACGAGGAAGTCAGTACCCCGGCGCTGGCTGCTCGACGGTCACGTGGTTCACGCACACACACGCACACACACTGATGGCTGAAAAGGTCACACACTACCTCCTGTTTCACCTCCACATTCACTTCATAGTTTCCCTTCTGGTAAAACTCCCACTTCTGCTTTAATACTCAATATTATCCCCCCTTCACCCACCACCATGCAGCGCCGCTCTGCTCTTCATGAACATGAGCGATTGCAGGGTCAAACTCAACCAGGTACATTTTTCCTGCGATTATCCAATAAGTCCCCATGGCAACGGCATCATAACAACACATGTGGATTCACACAGTTTAATGTGCTTTGCATCACCTCGTTATTAGATTACCTGTCATCTGAGCTGAAAAATGTCTGAAACGGCAAATGCTTGGAGAATGACATAATCCGGCAGCCAGTCTTGTGCTGGTTTTACATATTTTGTTTTTTCTTTTCAGCTGCAGACGGAGAGCTTCACGTTACGTTTACCGCAGCCCTTTTCTGTCACTGATCGCCGTAATCTCTGAGTCTAAAGGCCTTTCGGCTTCATGTCAACAACTGAAACTTGGTGCCGCGACAGTGGCCGTTTGCTAAGCAATGCGAGTAATGCACTTTTTTTACACTGACTTGCCTGTTGTGGCGAATGGAAATTTACAGTCCCCTAAACGAGTATTCATTAGTTATGACGTTTTGTCATGTTGCAACAAGTAAATTCACTTGATTTTAGTGGGATTTTATGCGAAAGACCGACACAGAGTGCTGCATAATTACAAGGTGGAAGAGAAGGATTTTTTTTTTTTTTTGCAAAATGGTTCAAGGCAGGATAGTTAAACTGGAGGAAGAGGGTTGGGGTTATCCCTGTGTTTAGCTGATTTAGAGTGAGATGTTTTGTGAATAGCAGTCTTCAGGTGAGCGACTCATGGCGAAATTGCACCAAATCTGCAGCGGTCACTCCCCTAAAAAGTTGTTCTCAGAGTGTTTCCCTCAGTGACTCCAGATACACACAGATTTTTAACCAATAAAAATGTAAAAAAAAAAAGAAAGAAAATAAAACCACAAATATTTGTTTTTCTCTGTGTTGATTTGCCTCAAGAAATTACACCGACGTTCTCAAGATGTGTTGCAAAATTTGTCAAACGTTTTACACGGTACTGACACTGACTTTGCTGGCCGACATCGTCCAGAATGTTCCTTTCTTCTTAAGCATATTGTCGGCAGCATGTGGCCTCCGTAGCGCCCAAACCGACAACACCAACATCCTCAACTAATCACTCATCTAAGAGCTCTAATTTGATGAATAGCTGAGATAGACACACACACACACACAACAAATATAGCTCAGTTTCAACTTGAGAGCAAATTACAGTGCTCCACGCCGGTGGATGTTTGCCATGTGGTCCTGACATGTGCCTGTCGGCGAGAGGCCGAGAGTAATGATGTCACTCGCAGGAGATGTTCTTTTGTCGCTTCAGCCAATGGGAGAAAAAGGAGGGAACTGCGAGGCACGCTGCTGTGAGGCAGAAGACGGCTCTCTGGCAGGAGAAGGGCTCTCTAAAGTGACGGCGGAGGCTTTAGCCTCTGATAAGCTCTGGGCCTCGTTCCAGAAAACCCGTAAGCCCCAAACTCCTCACACCCTGACGCCTTCTGTCCTATCTCTTCATCGCGTCTCTCTTCCTAAAAGCACAATGACTGAATGAGTGAAGTGCAAACAGGCAATCCCCGCTGTGACTGGCGTCTGTGATTTGTTGTCCTTTTTTTTTTTTTTTTTTGTGCGCTCAAAGACCGAGTGAAAGATGAAATCAGAGGGAGCGTGCGTGTAAGAGATAGTAAGCGTGAGGGAGATACAATATTGCTACAGTTGCCATGGGGACAGCGACGTGTGTTTCTTTCTTTCTTTCGTCCTTCTTGTTGTCGTTGCAGAAACCTGAGTGTTTACGTGTGTTTGTGGGAGTGTGTGTTTCTGGAGGCAGATTACTATCACAAATTACAACACTGCTGTTCTCCACACACGAGCTTTTGTTGACGTTTCACCCATATCCATCAGCATAGTAGATTTGTTAAAAGCCATGCGCCTCCATATTCCACCACTAGATGGAGACAGTAAAATTTCCCCTGAGGTGGGAGAGAGATTAACACTCTTTACTGTTGGCACAATGAAACGCTGCGCGGCTGACATCTACCATGCAGACATTGACACGTACGTATAATTCACTAAGAGGCTTTGTGATCACAATCAGTAAAAATGTGTTTTCACTTAATGCCACTTCCCAAACCATTCTGGCAGTTTTGCTGCCGCCTCTGTGGAACTCGCTTCTCCTTTCATCGCCCTCCACAAAGCTTTAAAGGAACCTGGAGCTTTTACTTTGTTTGATCTCAGCTCAGAGCTCTTCTGTGCCAGGCTTTTGCACTGGATTTCGCTCCTCAAATCTTTTTTATTTTCTATATTTTTTTTCATTTTACGGCCACAAACTACCATGTGTTTTATTGGGACTTTATGGGAGGTGTGTTGGAGCGTGTGAGAACATCAGTAATCAGGTTTGTCGTCAACTGGATTTAATTGTGGATTTAAAGGCCGCTGTGGCATACACATGCAGTTTGACCTTAATCATTCCATTGTTGCTCTGGTTTTGCGTTAAAGTCCTCCGCAGTCCTCCAACAGGTTTTCTTCCAGGACCGTCCCATATTTTGATCCTCCCGTCGACTCTAGAGACGTTTCCATTTCACTGCGGAAAAAAGTTTTCCACCACACAGCATTTTGCATGGAAACAATAAGAGAAGAAAAAAGAAAATCACATCCACTTTTTTTTTTTTAAAGTACAAATGTATGCCACACTTTTCAGATTAAGCAAAAAGCAATACTTTCCATCCTTTTTGCTTTCTCTTATAACCAAGCTGTACTTTCAGCTGCTCATTTCTAACAATCCTAATAAATTACGCCGAGGCTGGTAGTTTCAGCGTGATTAAAACTGCTGCTGCAGCCAAAACCGATCCCACTCTGTAACTCATACACAGTGTGGGTGAGTGAACACCCTCCCCCGATGACTCCCCCTGCGCCCAAATGTGAAAAATAGATGTGGGCGTCAAGAAAACCCATGATAAGTTAGGCTTCAGCTGTAAATAGTCCTGAGCCAGAGGGGTGTTCCCTTTGCTAGCAGGGGTTCGCATTTCCCAGGAGACTTTTTTTTTTAGGCGGATAAAAGAGGAAGGAAGATGGTGTCCGTTTCCAAGTTGCATCAGTCCGTGGCGTTTGCACCAAAGGCTTAGGAGGGAAACTCGAATTTGAATTTGTCTATCCGGCTAAGAAAACACGACGATAACTTCCGATGTCTACCAACAACACCAAAAGATCCCAAAGTGTATTTCACCCAGAGCTCACTCCCATTTACTTGAAGGAGAGCTCACGCGTGAGGAAGTTGCAATCACACATTTCTGTGTGTGAACACAGTGCTTTAGAAAACCGTTCAGCATTTCGTCATACAGTACAGCCATAACTTAAACATGCACGGCCAGCACAAAGTGCATACAGTATCTTGAAGTCAACCATATATATATATATATATATATATATATATATATATATA
>CAEGAE010035697.1:0-16383 GCA_903067095.1 Girardinus metallicus | reverse complement strand
AAGAGTTTGTCTCTGCGCCCGACAAGCATTTAGATTTAGAAATAAAACGAGTTAAAGTTCAGAGGAAACAAGAAAACTGCTGGTTTATTAAGGCAAATTTTAAAAAATGCAGATTTGTTCAGTTGAATTTTTGTTCATTTGTTGCCTGCAAATCTAAATTGAATTATTTTACCTGCAGATTTAGACAAAACTGCATTTTAGCCTTGATCAACAGAAACGCCCCCTTATGTCCCAATCTAGTTACTGCATCATGAATTGTTTAGTAATGACATAGGAAAGTATGCACTGCTTAAATACTAGAGTTTTACATATCAGGGCAGAGTAAAGATGTTTTTATGATGGCCTTAAATTATTTGAATCTGACTTCAAGTAAACAAAAAATCTACTGTTAGCTGTAGTGAAGTCATGAGGTCAACTGATTTAAACAAGGGGTCAAATAAACTATTTGGTTTTAATACATTTTGTTGTGTTAATATAACAACAAAATGGACAAACATCAGCAACGAGTTCAGAGAAGCAACTGGTGCTGTGAAGCTCAGAGAAATGAAACCACAGAGCTCCATCTTAGACTCTACAGCAGGTTAGGCCTGACCTTTCCTGACCTGACCTGACCTGACCTGACCTGACCTGTCCTGACCTGTCCTGACCTGTCATGACCTGACCTGTCCTGACCTGACCTGATCTGGACTGACCTGACCTGTCCTGACCTGACCTGTCATGAGGGGACAGTTGCAAAGAGCCTAAATGTTTTTTGGGGAGCAGAAAGTCTTTTCTTCCTAAAACATGTCAGCAGAACTTCTGGTCCTTTGGACTGATGGGATCCAATGTTTAACTGTCTGTTTCTGTCTGCTTGATAGTTGCTGGATTTTCAGGCAGAAGGAACAAACTTTAAAACTTTGTAATAAATTTCACTGATTTGTGACAGATTTTTGTTTCTGATCTGTTTCATAGTGAAGGAGAAGCGTGGAGGATGACGGGCAGCTGGTCTTTACCTCTGAAATGTTTCATTCTCAACATGATGTCAACATTTAAACATCCGGAGAGTAAAAAGGTTCTACAGAAACGGGATGTTTGTGTTGCAGGAAACCTGAACCGCAGCAGAAGATGGAGAGATGACCTCAAATCCAGCTGCAGAATGGAAACTACTCATATAATCAACTTAAATAATATTTTTGTATGATGTTCTTATTACACAATCCGCTGTGAATAAATAAATATTTTTATATCTGGGATGATGTGTTTGCAACAGTTTTCTGTTTAAATGAAAATAAATTCATAAACATGTGTGTTCCTTTTTGAAAGTCATATTTTTACCATGTTATTCCAACATTTGTAAATGTCTGAGTTCCAAACTAAATATTTAATTCACCAACTAAATATCTAAACAGTTTCTAACCTAGAAATGATTATTTAAAAATCCCTCAATTTAAAGTAAACCAAAACCAAATGCAAAGAAATTTCAAACTAATCAAATCAAAGAATAAATAGCTCCAAGAAATGATTTTCTATTTTTCATTAAAGTGGTACTGATGGGCAAAAGCATGTGCTGATTATGCAAACAAGTTTTTACAAAATACGAGGAAGAATATCAAGTTTCACACCTAAAACTAGACAAATGGAAAAAATACCATCTAATATAAAAAACAGTGTAAAGTTAAAAAGGCTATACCAGAAAACTAATTGCTCATAATTATTTATTACCAAATTAAACTAGAAACTAAGTTATTAACTTGCTATTTTTTTTTTTTTGGTGTATTCAAGTTTAAGAACAAACGCAGCGTTTCCATGTGTGGCTGTAATTCCCTGATCTGACGGCAGGGGGCGGTGGGACGTCTGAGCGGCGGAGAGGCGCGGGAAGAGGAAGAAGCTACATAACAACACAGCCAGCGGACTCTCAGGTGAGCTGACTTCCGGCTGTTGGCGGTCCTCCTGCTCCCGGAGCCTGGACGCGGCTTCCTGGCCGGACTGAGAGCAGGTCTGGGCCGCAGCTTTCCGCCACGTTTCTCGGTGTTTTTCCCTGTAAATGCGCCGTTAGTTTGACTCTTTTAGCCAAACACCGAGGCTGTTATTGAACCGGCTGCTCAACGTGGCATCAGCTGAATCTCCACAGAGTTGGTTTCATATCTAGAGCTGCTTGAAGAAACTTCAGGTTAGCGCTTTGAACAGGCGTCACTCGGGCTGAAGTTGGTGTCTGCTTGGGATTAAAGGGCCCGTACACTCTTTATTGTTCTAGACGCAATTAAATCTACTGTGGTAATAAATCAGAAACAGTTGGACTTATGTCACCCGGCGAGTTCATCACACGTTAGTCGTTAGCGTCAATGTCAGATTATTTTGGGCTTTTTTATGGTTTTTATTAGTAGAAAACAGAACTAAGGATCATAAAAGAACATTTGGGGAAAATCGTGGATTTATTGATAGTGTATTTTTTAAATCACATAAGTATATCCATAAACACCCAGTGATATTTGATTGGTCAAGAAGCTCCTGCCATCATAAAATAACCAGTTTGTTAAAACTGGTTGTTTCTCAGCTCAGGTCCAAATTATTGTTTGCACACAAACAATAATTTAAGTTTGACTGTTTCAGACGCGCTGAAGGCATCGATCAGTCTAAACAGTTCATGTCCAGGATGTGCGACTCGCTCAGGACGGTTTCTGCAGAGCGGTTGGTGCTTCACACCGAAGGCGTCTCTAATAACGGAGAAGAAAGTTGCTACATTTGTTACTAGTTGCTTTCTTAAGAAAAATGGTCGCTAAGTTTATTGCTGGTCGCTTTTTTGAAAAAACTCCATTTGTTGCGACTTGTTTTTGGAAAAAAGTTGCTTTGTCGCTGGTTGCTTTATAGAAAAGAAAAAGTCGATAAAGGGCCTGAAAAGTTGGTAAATATAGCAAAAAAGTTTAGTTGGCAACAATGTTTTCCCTCATTTTGACCAAAGCCCCCTCAACCCCTCTGCTCATCC
This sequence comes from Girardinus metallicus, assembly GCA_903067095.1. Lineage (NCBI taxonomy): Eukaryota > Metazoa > Chordata > Actinopteri > Cyprinodontiformes > Poeciliidae > Girardinus > Girardinus metallicus. The sequence continues at coordinate 13,421 of CAEGAE010035697.1, read as the reverse complement.
TGTCTTGGCCACGCCCCTCGGTGCCTCTTGGCTCCGCCCACCTGGAGTGTTTTAAAGTTTCCTTCAAAGCAGGAAATGTCAGAGAAATGTTTGGATGCAGATTCATTTTCCTGATTCTCAACATTTTCATTTAAGATCTGCAGACGGTCCCAGAGATGAGCAGCAGTCTCCTGCTGTCGCCGTGGCGCCGGGGTTTCCGTCATGGCCGCCTGCTGCTCCTGTCCTCCCGGCGGTCCGGAGCGTCCAGGTGGTTCAGCTCGGACGGTCGGATCAGCCGCAGCCTCCAGGAGAGCTACAGGGTGCTGCAGCTGCCCGCCGAGGGCCGCAGCAGCCCCGCGGAGGCGAGGGCCGCCTACCTGCGCCTCGCCAAGCTCTACCACCCGGACTGCGGCGAGCCCACCGCCGACGCCGGGCTGTTCGCTCGGGTCGAGGAGGCGTACCGGACCGTTCTGGCCCATCAGAGTAAGACCCGACCGCCGGACGGAGCGACGGAGGACGACGACGAGGACAAAACCCGAGGAGGCGCTCTGCAGCACCGACACTACCTGAGCTACGAGGGCGTGGGCTCGGGCACCCCCAGCCAGCGGGAGCGGCAGTACCGGCAGGTCCGTGTGGACCGGGCGTCCGAGCGGGTCCTCAGCTACCGCCAGAGGGAGCACGAGCGCGCGGCGGCGGCGGACGGGGCGCTGGTGGAGCGGGACGCCCGTCAGCGCAGCCACAAGATCAAGATCACGCAGGCGGTGGAGCGGCTGGTGGAGGACCTGATCCAGGAGTCCATGGCCCGCGGAGACTTCCGGAACCTGAGCGGCGCCGGGAAGCCGCTCAACAAGTTCCAGCACAACCCGTACGCCGACCCCATGACCCACAACCTCAACCGCATCCTCATCGACAACGGCTACCAGCCGCCCTGGGTGGTGACGCAGCGCGACATCCGGGAGGGCGCCGCCCGGGTCCGGAGCCGGCTGCTGGAGGGCCGGGCGCGGCTCGGCGACCCCATGACCCCGGCGGAGCGGCGGCACTGGGAGCGGCTCTGCGGCGCCGAGGAGGAGGAGCTGGCGAAGCTCAACAAGATGGTGGACGACTACAACCTGATCGTCCCCATGCTGGGCATGCAGATGGTCCACTTCAGCCTGGCCCGGGAGGCGGCGCGGGCCCAAACCGTTGCCGAGCAACGGAGGGCGGAGCTTCTGCAGGTCCGGCAGCAAGAGAGGGAGCGGAGAAAGGAGGAGAAGAAGAGAGCCAACTCTGCAGGCAGGACTCCAGCTAAGAGGCGAGGGCTGGTGTCCTGGATGCAGAGTCTGCTCGGTTACTAACCCTGCATAGCAACGGGCAAAAGTCTCCGACCAGCCGCTGCTTTATTCACCTTTAAAAGGTAAATTAAACTAAAACAAAGAATCATTTTTATCATCCACCCAGGATATTGTTGCTGTTTGGAAAATTCTTATTGAATTAATGTGATGATCATTAAATTGATCCGTTCTAATGCTCCTTTGCACACAGACTGAAGGACTCTGGTACCGAACGTTGGGTCGTCATTAGCTTTGTTTCCATCCAAGGAATTTACAGCAAACTTTTAAAGTTTAGAGCTGCAAAAAAGAAAGTGAATTAGCTGTTTCCACCTGCTGGCTTAGAGCGAATCAACCAGGGCACAAAACAAAACTCCGTCACATGTTGACGATGCGCTTGGCTGTATCCAACAGGAAGTAGAGGTTGCTATCCAACAGGAAGTAGAGGTTGCCATCAAACAGGAAGTAGAGGTTGCTATCCAACAGGAAGTAGAGGTTGCTATCAAACTGGAAGTAGAGGTTGCTATCCAACAGGAAGTAGAGGTTGCCATCAAACAGGAAGTAGAGGTTGCTATCCAACAGGAAGTAGAGGTTGCTATCCAACAGGAAGTAGAGGTTGCTATCCAACAGGAAGTAGAGGTTGCTATCAAACTGGAAGTAGAGGTTGCTATCAAACTGGAAGTAGAGGTTGCTATCAAACAGGAAGTAGAGGTTGCTAACTAGCATAAACCACACATCTTAGAATAAAATGGAGAGAACCTGGATTTTCGTCCTATGTTTCGTGCCTGTGGTAAGGCACAGATCCACCAGTGGCTCATCTCTGCCTTACCACAGGCACAAAACTCGGCAGTCGCTCAGGAAAAGGTCCAAATCTTCAGTGTGGTTTTCCTCTACTTCCCGTTTATAGTCTGGTTGATTTGCTCCAAGCCAGTAGATGGAAACATGCAGAATTCACTTTAATTTATTTTTATTTTTTGCAGCTTTTTAAAAGTTCACTCATAATTTGGGTGACTCTTGTAAACGTGGGTGAGAAGAATCCAGATGGAAAAAACAGAGCAAACACTAATGTTTGGTTGCTGTGAGACATTAAAGATTATTTATTTAAAATCTTCCGAGTATCTCACTTTCTGACATACAGTGTTAAGCACGGTGGTGGCACCATCACGCTGCGGGGCTGTTTTACTGTCCGGTGGCAGCAGGGTGGCTGTGTTAGCAGGTCATCCTCAGGAGAACCAGTCGGTTTACTCCGGCGGCGGCTGCAGAGCCGCAGGGTTGCAGAGGACCACCGGGTCCTGGGCCCCCCGCCGCAGCGCCTCGGCTACGGCCCTGGGCGGCCCCGCCACGGCGCTCCAGTCGTGGGCGATGTACTGGTGGTACGGGTCCTGGGAGCTCTCCAGCTTCTTGGAGCGGATGTAGCTCAGCATGATGCCGAAGGTGAAGAAGCTGAAGAGGCCGACCACCAGCAGGATGAACATCAGCTCCTCAGGCTGAGGGCGGCCCCTGGCGGAGGCCGCCGCCTGCTGCGAAGCATCATGGGTAGTGTGGTTCCCGGGCGGCTGGAGGCCGCTGCTGTTGAGGCAGTGCTGCAGGACGGAGAGCAGGAGAGACTGCAGCTCGGTGCTGTTGAGGCGGAGCATCACTGCCCTCTGCTGGCCACGCGGTGCACTGCAACCAGAACGGAAACAACCTGAAGCCGTTGATGGTATAAAAACATAAATATATATGCATAATTTTAATATGAACTGTTATATTGGCTAATGTTTTACACTTTGGGTGGAGTAGCTTGACAACAAATAATTTCCCCTTGAAAACCAATCAAGTATATTCTGATTCTTTATTCTAGAAATATTTTGGTCTTATTTGCACATAAATAGCAAAATATGACAACAGAAACAGTAAGCGTATCATTTTCATTTCTATAAAAGTAAAATGCTTATAAGTTCTTTTGCAAAAGAAAACTTATGGAAAAGTATAAATAATAATAATATGCAGGAGTTTCAAGCATTTTAAACATTTCCAAAAGTATTTGGGTTGCACTGGAGGATAAATCTGATCATGTGAATTAAGAAAAGCCTCCATGAGAATAAACTAAACTCCTGAAGTAATCTTCAGTGTGACTCTGACAATATGTCAGCAAAATATGTCTTTTTATCTTTAAAAACCCTCATAATGAAGAATATTTAACATTAATCAGACTTTTTTTCTCCCCAACAAACTTCAGATTTTAACCCTGGACGTCTTTATCTTTCTTGGCTGACCTTTTCAGAGCCAGTTTGTCTGATCTGAAGGATGATAAGATCCGTTTTGAAGCCTGGTTTTGACCTACCTGGTGCAGCTGAGCTTCAGGAACATCTCCGCTGCGCAGCAGGAAGCAGCGCCGCTCCGAACCCTGCCGCCCGTCCAGGTCACGCTCCACGTAGAGACCACACGTCAACACGTCTAATAAAACCGGAGGTCGCAGGGAAAGGTCAGTGGTTCCTCCAGCGGCTCAGGAGAAGAACCACGGGTCCGACCGGTCGGTTCTGTCGGATGTGCGTGAGTCTGGATCAGAAAGCTAAGGTTCTGTCACATGCGGTGGTTCTGTTTGGCTCTTACTGGCCTGACTGGGTCAGTGCGACGCTGATCTGCTGCCAGAGAACAAAGCCGCTTTCAGACTGAAAACCTGCAGCAGAGCAGAGATTAAGTTACAGCGGATCCTCCTCCAAACGTCCTCTGACGCTCGGCTGCATGTTGGCTGAAAATATTCTAGACCTGACTCTGCTTCACTTTTCAATGTCATTTTCCTCTGATGTGAACATGAATTTGTTCAGTAAGTCTCTCTTCATGGTGGCAGATGACGCTGGTAAAGTTCTGGTCCAGTTCTCGGTTTCGTTGTTTTTCTTTCCAAGGAGACAAACTTAAAATTCTCCAGGTTTTCTGGACGTTTCTTCTCCAAAGATGACCTTGGATTGACCTCCAGGATCCCAGAGAACCACTGATGAAGATGCATTTGAAACACTGCAGGAAGGTTTGATGCTTGGAAAGGGAAATATAAAAAGTCCAGCGGGTCGGGTTCAACAGAAATCAAACATTTCTGACGTTAAATAACAAGCTGATTGATGAGGGTCGGTCATTCTGCTGAGGCACGGCGGTGGCAGCGTCATGGACGGAGGAGTGGGCCAAAATCACAAACTCAGACATATGTTTTTAATTAAATCACTAAAAATGATGTGCATTTCTTAACACATTTTCTTAGGAACAGGATGTGTTAATCCAAACATTCAAAGGTTTAGCATCTTTGCTTTACTAAATGAAAGGCTAATCTTTTTAAATCGTCTATTATCAGCAATAAAAACTGGATCTTTGTCAGACTTCATTCAAAAGCACTTCCTGTTTGTAGCCAAGTTTTAGTAAAACCAGACGTAGCTGCACCGAGGTGGAGCTCAGAGTAAAAGTCAATGGAGATGTGCTCGTCTTTTTTTTTACTGTGAATTTAAAATCGACTTGTGTTTGAAAATAACCTGGAGGAAAGATGATGAAAAGGAAAATTTAATGGAAGCAACAGAACAAAAAAAACGAGCAAGAAGAAAACAGGAGGATCTGACAAAGTGACTGAAACTGGGGAACAAATAAATCTACTGGGATCGTGATTACTGGATGCAAACAGACCAGGAACAATTAGATAAACACAAGATGGAAGAAAATGATCAAAATCAAATCAAAGTCCAGCAGAGAAGAGGCAGGAAGACATGCAGTGAGACACCTGGAAGCATATCTGATATGCAATGTCGATAAATATCAGTTATCTAGTAATATCGGATATTAATATCGGCCCGAGTTTTCACATCAGTTCATCCCTAGAAGTAAGAAAACACAGAAATGATCGACAGAAGGACAAGAAGAAGAAAGAAAATATTTGTTATGCTTTTTGATTCAGGCGGTTTCCCATGGCGACAGACAGGATGTGACATCAGAGTCCTTCATGCTTTAGCTGAAGTGGTGGAGCTTCCAGAACCACCTGAGAGGTTCTGGTGAACCAGAACACAGACGGCAGGTCAGACGTTCTCATCAAGAATAAACCTCAAGATCATTTAAAGTCTTCAAAGATGATGAACTGGATGTTAATTCACTTCTTAAAACTGATATGTGTAACGTTTATGAAAAATATGTTTTTTACAAATTTATCAAATCTGTCACCATTACATTTTGTTGTGAGAGAAACAATCTGTGAAACGATCGATCTGCTGTCTGAAGAAATGCTCCGCTCCCAAAAACAACCAATCAGAGCCAGGAGGCGGGGCTTAGCGCTGTCAATCATCCGGCTCCAGCTGAGCGTGCCGACGCTCTCTGGCGTTACTCCGCCTGCATGCCGTCGGAGTAATGATCCTTGGACTCCAGCAGTCTGGAAACATCAGAAGAGAGGTGTGAGAATCAGCAGACAGGAAACAGAGAAACAGGAAGTGGAGACTCACGATCCCTCCGTTTCCAGCGCTTTCTTCGCCTCTCGCGCTTCGTGTTCGTCCCAGATCTTCTTGTAGCAGTAGACCATGACCAGGATGAGCCACACCTGCAGAACCACGATCAGGACGTACATCACGATCTCAGAGATCACCGACGTCAGCTCCCGGTTGGCTGCAGGAAACCACCCAATCACGTGTCAGAATGCTGGACAGGTGTGGCCCCGCCCCCAGCGCCTGCTCACCTGTGGCCACCACGGTGAGCTCCACCTCCTTCTCCACCACCACGTTCTCGGGCTGCAGCGGCAGGAAGAGGGTGCGGCGGAAGGTGCAGCGGTACGTCCCGCTGTCATTGAAGGTGACGTTCTGGATGAAAACGGCGCCGATCTGGACATCGTTGTTCAGCGTTCCCTGCCACTGCAGCCGGTCGCTGAAGTCTTCATGGAGGACGTTTGCTTTGGGGTGTTCATAGTGGAAGATCTGGTGGAAGGACGACAACGCAGGGATGAATCGGGTCAGCTAGCTGAAGTAGCCACTGGCTTCCTGCAGCTGATCAGGACAGAAACCTCTGGACTCGATGAGGTTTATGAGGAACGACGGATTCCTCATAAAATGAAGAACAGTACAGGAAGTGCATTCAGTCAGAGGCTTCGATGCCGTCACTGTGGTACTGACTGCTACAGGAGATCCTGACCACAGCCAGTACAACGACTATAATGAGTTTAAACAACATCTAATTTCCATTTGGGATTAATAAAGTACTTTTGAATTGAACTGAACTGAATTTATTTATTTATATTTATTGAAAACGTTTTGCTGGTAAAACCCCTCAGAAACCAGGAAAACAGCAGCAGTGCCGCGTCGTGAATAAATGATACCCTGGGGCTCCTCTGCCCCCCCACACAGTACCAGAAACCCTCCCATTCACCAGACAAGCCATACAAATTAGAAAAAGCATAAATTAAAGTAACTTAATTTTCTTAATTTTAAGTAATATAATTGCTAAAATAAACTATATTTTATGTAGGTTTAAACAGCATCACATTAATATCTCTAAAGTGTTTTAATTTGTTAATTGATAAAAAAATGAATTGTTATGAGTTGTGAAATAATGAAATAATTTGCTAAAGTTTCAATTTGAAATTGCTGTTTTATCCGTTGAATGGATATGTTTTTAGAAACAGGATATTATGGCTAGAAAAATAGACAAAGAAATTTATAATCCTGTTATCTGTGCTCTGATTGGCTGATCAGGCCCTCCTGTCGCCTCCTCCCCCAGAAACACAGGCTGCTAACGACTAAAGCAGTTTCTGGCTTCCTGATCGCTCTGACTCACGTGTGTGAACTCGTGGTCCTCGGGCCGTTTGAAGTGCCAGTCCACCGTGGCTCGGGCCGACACTTCCTCTCTTTTCTTACAGGAAATGCAGCCGAGCAGGAATCCTTCTCCCGCCACGGCTTCGGTCATGGAGTCCACCTCCGCACAGCCTGCGTGGCACCAAGGCACTTCACCGGAGAGCCGAGCAGTTAGACAACAACAAACATCAGATGTTAAAGAAATGACACTAGAAATATGTTCCTGTTGCTTTTGTGGTTTTCATCTTTGTAGGGAGAAATATGGAAATCTCTTCCTCTGAGGAACTTTGTCTTCCATCAGTTCAATGATTTTTGTGCTTTTTTGTTGCCGTACATGAGTTCAGACATGGATTCTGATCTGAGACCAAATCAGGATTTAAGTTTTAAAGTAACAGTTTGAGCTGCAGATGTCTGAGCCGTTCTGCTGGTTCTGATTTCTTCTTCTTCTGTTCTTTAGTTCATCATTTCTCTGGACGCATCGTTTCCGTTTGGACAGTTTCTCCCTCTGGTTCTGGATGCTGGGCAGCATCCAGTTGCCATATTGTGTAACCGTGGCAACAACATATTGTTTTTAAAACAGAGCAGGTGATTAGCATCTCAGAAGCTCAAATGACACCTGAACTTTGACCCCAAGTCCCAGAGGCTTCATGGATGCAGAGAGGAGAAGGAAAGAGTTCAAAGTTCAACCAAACAGCCTGACCGATTTAAAGAGGAGCAGCAGAAGCAAAGGAGGCGGATTAGCACAGCCAGCTAGCAACTGATGATGTCATCCAGGACTTGTTACTGTGGAATATCAGATATTGAGCTGTTAGCAACAGTCTTCAGTCAGAGGCCTCTTCAGACACGCTGCGAGACTGACTGCTACTGGACTTGACTGTTTGAAGGTATTTGGAGGATCTGAGTCATAAAAACTTTTAGTTGATTCACCTGCTGGATAAATAAAGGAGTTTTGACCTGAACTGAATGTAAAGATCTATTTTTTTAATCTTTTGTTTCCTTTGGTTTTAAGCTGACTTGGTCTCAGTGATTTCTCACTTTCTGGTTCTTTAAGCTACTTCAGCCAGCATGAACCCGATTCATGTCCCTTCTGGCTGGTTCCGGCTGTAAACTCAGAGCATTTTCATGCTGGACTCACCAAGAAGGCTGAAGGCGACTAAAAACGTCCAGCAGCACATCGTCCTGCAGGGGAAATGTTCAAACAGATCCAGGAAAGTTCCTGCAGAGCGGAGTTACTCTGGACTCCGGACCGGCACCATGCTCCTCCTGCAGGACCGCTCCTCACTAATCCATCAGAACTTCAGACATGAATCATCAGATATTCAGAGCCTCTGAGGTTTTACGGTTAGCTGTCCCTCTGCTGTCTCATCTGACTTTAAGGCGGCTAAATTTAGAGTGAGAATCCGGCGCTGGGCGTGTTGGGAGGCAGCAGAAACCTGAGATGATGGGATGTTCTCCGTAGCAACGTGACCGTCCACGCTGAGTCACACAGAGAAGCTTTGGAGGGTTTCCTTCAGGAAAAAGAACATTTGAGTTCAAAACCTTTCTTCTTCTTCTCTGACGTCCTTCCTGTAAAATCACCTCGCTGTGTTTAGTTAAACAAACATGTGAAGAGCAAGCAAACACCGAGGTGAAAGTAAATATTGGAGGGCTTCATGTTGTCTGTAAATACAGATCATGTCCTACAGGTCAGAGGTCACGGCTCAGGCTGGACGGGATTCAGTGTTTGGATCAGGGACGTCCCAGCAGGACAAACAGTCTTCTGTCAGCAGTTTGATTTGATTTATTGTTGTTATAAAAAAAAACTTCATTTCTTTTGCATTTTTAAAGATTTGAATCTTTGATGTTTTCATCAGAAAACAATGAAACATTCTTTATTTGATTTTTGTTCTGAAATAAAAACTTTTTCTGTCTGATGGTCAGAAACAAATTATCTGCTTTTCATATTAAAAGTAATAAAAATAACATTTATTGTAAGTAAAACTGAAACCTGAACCGGTTTTTGTCAACAGGCATGTGATTCCTGTGACTGTAGGGGGCGCTGTTTTTAGTCTGGGCACCTCAAAGCTGTCATTCCTCACATCTTTTCATAACTTAATATATCAAATAAAAACATCAGAAGCATCTGAAAGTTTCCCAGCTGTTTGCTTTGTCTGACAGAACCAGAACTCAACTCTTTGCTGAAAGACGTCATGATTTATGGCAGCAGATATTGCTGACTTGCTAACCAAAGTGTTTCTCCATCCAGACTGTGAGCTGCAGAGGGAGCAGCGACGAGCTGCTCGGCTTCCTGCAGACGGGAAACGTGAAGACAGACGTGGATCAAAAGCAGCTGGATCTACAACTTCTGGAAGGAAATAAAAAATGTTTCTCTAAGCTTCCAGTTATGCTGTTGACATCAGATCTCCTCTATAGAAAATGCTTCATTTTTTTATTTTTTTTTATTTTTACCATAATTGATACGTAATCCACAGGTTCGAGTGAATCTGTGAGCTGGTACCAGGCTCGGACAGCGGCCCGGTCACAAAGCAGATGCTGGACAGGAGGCCACGGCCCGGCCGCTGACGTGATGAATGACCCCTGACCCCGCCGGGTCAGATTGAACATCATGTGGTCATCTGGGTGTTTGTTTTGCTGCAGCGAAGCGTCCCTGCCCCTTCGACCTTAAACAAGAACAAAAATCAGACGGAGCAGCATAAACAGCGCAGCAGCTGAGGGGGGATGAAGGGGGGCTTCAAGGAAATGTTGACATATGATAAACCCTCATGCATCTGTACCCTGACCAGAACAGGGAGAGCCTGCTCCTCTCTCTCTCTCTGCTGCTGCTGCTGCTGCTGGCGTTTCTTTTATTTTTAGCTCAGATCGAGTTTCCAGCCGTCGGTTCAGCTGCTGCAGGCTGAGCTTCTCCCAGCCAGCCGGACACAAGCTGTTCGCTGCACAGGCTGCAGCATGTGAGCTGACCACTGCAGGAGGCGACAAACCGGAGGCTGAGGGACGCAGCATGGGACGTCTGGAAACTGCAGAGTCACTGTGATGCTCTGAAACGGGAAGGTAAAAACGCTCTTTTATTCCTTATGCAGCGACTGCATCGCTTAGAGCCGAGAACTGCTGTGATGTAGAGACAGAGTTCGACCCCAGAGTGGGGCAACGTTTCCTCTAATCTGGGTTTTAATGCAGAACAATGGAACTCTGTGAAAATCTTAGGAGTTTTGTGTTTCAAACAGTTGATATAGTCATAAACGATATAAAAGACACACAAAATATTGTAATAAATATGAGGATATCTGCATATTTCTTTGTTTCTGGGACTAAAAAAAACCAGGTTAAAGTGACAACAAATCTACTGCAGAGCTGTTTTGTAAAATGATTTAATAATTCACAAAGTGAGTTTTTCAATCTATCGGGTTTATTTGTGCAGCACAGTTCAGCAACACGGCAGTTCAAAGCGTTTCACATCGTAAAAACACAAAAATAAAAGTCATAAAAACAGCAGACTGTCACCAAACATTACATTTTGTTTACAGCCATCATCATCATCACCAATACACATGATGTCTTTTCATATGCAATCAAGCACATAACGCAATCTTTATAACATTGCTGGATGGAATAAGTATTCACCTAAAATAATTATCACCTGCACTTTTAACCTGGTGTAAACCGAAAGCTTTTTGAATATGTTGATTGACTTCCATCTCTGAATTTTAATAAGTTGCTTTTTATTTTTCATCTTTGTGACTGTGAGAATATTTGTTCTTTTCTGTATTTCAGGTTCACCAAGTGACAAAAAGCTTCAGTGCACAAAACTTTCTTTTTAAAGCTTAAAAGATGTTGAGTCAGTTATTATGGAAAATATCCTACAGATTTCTTTTGCTTGCATAAGGACATTTACCAGGAGACTTTCATAATTTATATTGATCTTCTATGAAGAAATTCCAACTTAAACTACGTAAAAATGTTTTGCTCTGAAACCAAACATGTATAAAAGTAAAATGACTTTGTTTTACCATGATGAGGGACCAAACAATGCAGCTCTTCCTGAATCCGGGGCTCTGATCCATCCAAACAATATGATCAGTAAATATGGTGAAAAGAGTTTGAGAAAATCCAATAAGCGAACCAAACTACTCTTTCTGAAACTATACAGAGATCTAAAATAATAACACAAGCTGGTGAAAAGAGCATGTCATGTTTGCAGCATGTTTTCCTTCTTTACGTTGCTTTTATTTTCAGCTGCAGTCAAGGTGACCTCCGTCCGTCCGCTCCTCTGGCTGCTGAAGACATCTGATCTCCTTCTGGTGGGACTCTGTGGGATCAGATGAAGTGATGCAGCTACGGGAAGCAGGTGGGACCTCACTGTGCTTTACACACCCACTCCTAAATATCGACCCCTTTGTTATTAATAATTTCAGAGAGTTGCAGAGAACATGTCTTCATTAAACACGTAAAACGGAGTTCAGGTTAAAAAATGGTTGCACAGACACTGATTGGACACCAGATGTCGCTTTGACACTGTGAATTCTTACAGCTTGTATTTTCCTCCCTTTAATTTAACTTTAAAGTTCAGAAAGTTGTGGGGGTTTTTCTACATTTGCTCCTTTCCGTTTCGTATCTGAATCTGTCATACAAAAAACACGTTATTTAGGCGAAGTGTATTTTTATTAATAAAACTGCCTCTGTATCGGACCAACTGGATGGTTCTTTGTTGAAATCATAGGCTAAAGTTGATTAATTGCTTATTTTAATCTGCTCGCTGTGTTTCGTGTGGAGTAAACACTCTTCCTCTCGCCACATCTTTGCGTACAGTTATTTTTCCCGGAATGTACCAAAAAGTTTTCAGGCGGGGGGGGTTGGCGTGTTTAACTTAAAAATTGTCGGCATTTTAAGGAAGTGTTTAGAATTTGTATCTATGACATGTTAAACTGCTCAACAGAAAACAGAACTATAGATGTAATAATTAATAGAGTATGCCCGGTTATATTCATGTGGCTCCGGCGGGGTCCGGTGTCCCCCCCTGCCTTTTGACCCAGTCTGCCGGTTAACTCACTTCGTTCTTTTTCACTTTCCGACAAAAACCGCTTTTGTTCGGCTCTTTAATCCGAGACGGTTCGGCTCTCTTGCCAAGCGTACTTCGATGTTTAACCCAAAATCAACCTGATAGAAGTGACTCTAACAGACTGGAGATGGAAAGCGTCGGGGCGGTGTTGTGTCTGCTGGAGGTTGAACCCTGCTGGTGATCGGTTTTCGGGCCTTTGGGGGTCCGAGGGGAGCAGCCGTTAGCGGGCTAGGAGCCGTTAGCTGCGGCCGGTAGATGCCTCCTCCTCCACCCTCGCCTCTCGCTGCCGCTGCTCCTCCTGCTCCGTTTCTCTTCTGAGAATGTTGATGTGCTCCTGTGAGAAAGTGGATTTCAGCATCGGCTCCCGAACCGTGGCCCGGCTCGTTTTCGAGGCCGAACAAGACAGCAGAACCGCAGGAAACTCTTCCAATGGGAGGTAGGAGCTCCAACTTTGGGCGTAAAGTTTCTCAAATCCGGCGCTGAAGCGAATAAAGGGCTGCTTCACATATTTAAAAATCTGAAACACTTAGTCTTGTCTAACCCGAACTGGGCCACGTTAAGCTGCTCGGATGTTTTTTTTTGAAATGCAGTTTGAATGTGTGAAAACCGAACAGTGGAAACTGCAATGCGCTGACCTTTAGGTCTCCTTGGATGAAGCAAGTCCAGCTTGGACTGGGCAGCTGAAACTGGGGGACTGTGGGACTCATTTCATCCTGTTCAGAGCAGTTTGAGGAGGTGAACCATGAAGACAACAACACAGAGGAGAATTATTCAGGTTTATGGCTTTTAAATCTGGTTATTCATGTAAATCAGTCTTTTTGGAGTAGAGAACTCCCTGGACAAGTTTGAAAACTTTACTCTGACTTTCTCTCTGAAATATTCGGTGTAAGACAGGATGGCACCAATATGAACATTCGGGCCGATAACTGACATTTACCATTATTACAGTGAACCACTAGAGTTTTCTGCAGAATGTAATCCAAATTACTTGTGGAAAATTGCTTTTGCTATTGTTTGTCTTCTGTAAAATGTTCGACAGAAAACCCAGCATCGGAAGCTGGAATACCGATTGGCTGGCATTTGCAAAGCAGCCAATCAAGGAGCGCCATTTTTACCGCATTTGTGCTGATTGGCTGAACCATTTTTACCCCATTCGTGCTGATTGGCTGAACCATTTTTACCCCATTCGTGCTGATTGGCTGAACCATTTTTACCCCATTTGTGCTGATTGGCTGAACCATTTTTACCCCATTCGTGCTGATTGGCTGAACCATTTTTACCCCATTCGTGCTG